>JABAJZ010000082.1:0-29859 GCA_018857265.1 Termitomyces sp. T32_za158 | reverse complement strand
TAACGCCTACCGACAAGGACAAGCATATCAGCTCTTGGAAACGCTAATGAGTCAGCTCCCTGCCATGGTTTGTCTTCGTCTGAATTCACCAAAAAAACCGTTATCTAACGCGAGATATAGGAGAATATGAACGTTTCAGAGGTGGCCGAATTCACTGCGCGTCTGCAAAAAGTCTTGCTGGAGGTTGCTACCGATGCGTGCACTGACAAAAACCCTCTCACTGCTGCCCAGCTGAAGGAAGTCCTAAAGCTAGCGCTTGGTGCTGCCCGTCAAATTCAAAGAGTAGATCGTGCTTCTCATGCCGAGGTCTGGCAGCCAGATTCGTGGCATTCGCTAGCGGGCCGTCTCACTTCGTCAGAACGTTTCAAGAAGTCTACAGGGCTGCCAAAGATGTGCGAACAGATCGCTCGTATTTCAAATCCTGGGGACGCGTCGTTTGCCAAAATTGATGCGCCCGGGCCCGCTCCCAAAACGAAAACGAAAAGAAAGGCTGAAGAGTCTTTCGAGGCAGAGGTCACTTCCAGTGTAACGAAGAAGTTGAAGCGTAAAAGGGTCAAGTCAGATAAGACTTGAAAGCCGTATCTATTTAGGCGGTAAGCTGGGCGCATTGCTCAGTCAGCCTCACGGGAACTTGTACTTCATTATGATTCGCTTTCATCCGCTCTCTAGGTTTCACATAGCAGTGCATCCCACGCATTTCGTCGTGTCTACCCGTCTCCTCACTTGCAAAGGATCATCAATCTATTTAGAATTGTCCAAGATCTTCCAATGTATATGGTCACACTCGCCAAGATTTAACTCTACAGTGATGTTGAATCGAAAATAGATCTCGCCATAACACGCAATTCCTCGATTTTTAAAGTTCCGACCGTTTCTCCTTTGAGACAGCGTGCAATTAGTTTGACGCTTTTGAGAATCCTGCATATTGGTGGCTTTATAATGAGATGTCATCGAGAAACCAAGGAACACCAACCTGTTACGCCTTGCACGATCCCTAATGTTTATTTGCAATTTCGCGGCAGAATCAGTAGCCACAGATAGGAGTGGTTCTGGAAGGCCTGCAAGACGTCCGCACTCGATTCCAAAAGATCCTACGAAAATTCAAAACGCATAATGATCGATTCATCTGTCATTAACATACCAGACGCCATACCGGCTGTGAGTCTGTATAAGAATGTAATTTGTCGAATGCCATTTATGCGAGTGTCTTCTTCAAAGCCCATGTGCAGATTTTCTACATCCAAGGGATACTGACTTTCGAGACCGGAAGCAACCAGAGGGTAGTGAGTAATGAACAGGGTTTTGGATTTTGTGTTTTCTACAAGCTGTTGCATGACGGCATCAGCGATAGCCATCTAAGAATAATAGGAGTCGTTGAATCAATACTCATTAACAGCATAAGATAGACATAGACTGACTCCATCAAAGGTTGATGTTCCTCTTCCGAGTTCGTCCAGAATAACAAGACTCTGCTTGGTTGCAGAACCTAGTATTTCGCTAGTTTCTGACATCTCGACCATGAATGTTGACCGGCCTCTTGCTAAATCATCGGATGCTGCGACGAGTTCTGGTGAATTAATTGTGGTGGCCAAAGGAGTCTACATACCCCCCATCCTGGTAAGGACCGAGTCAATTAGGCCCATTTTTACTGATGTAGCTGGCACATATGATCCAATTTGAGCCATGATGGCAATAAGAGCAACCATGCGAACACAGGAACTCTTTCTAATCGTGCGTTTAGCAAAACACAAAAACCTGTCAAACCTTGCGCACCCTCCCATGTTAGGTCCCGTTATGATTTTGCTCCTTGGCTTCCTATCACCCATGACGACAGTATTTGGAACAAAAGGGTCGGGTCGAAGGGCTTCGACCATCGGATGTCGACCATCGATGATTTCTAAAGTATCATCGTCTGTAAAGGTCGGTCGAACATAGTTCTCCTGGAGAGCTACGAGAGCAAGACTGAGCAAGCAATCAGCAGTAGCAAGCTTATTTATGACACTGCGCAGCAGATCGTAGTAATTGGAAGCAATCTCTTCGAGAAACGATGAGAATGCCTTGTTCGCGGCAGCCTATGTATTGATTTTCAAACCATGGTAGATCTGAGCATGAGCAAGAACCCTTTACCTGGAGCGTCTCTTGGTATCGCAATCTTTCCTCCATTTTCTCTCGAACTGCTGGCGGCTGATGGCGAGATACAACCTTTGTTCTATGTTACCTTGTTAGCAGTCAGTTCTCGTGTCTGAATGCTAGGGAAAGTCGTACTTTGAATGAAGTATCCAATGGTCGGGTATGGGCCGCTTGTCACTATTCTTATGTTCGACGAGAAACTCAAGAATGCCTTTATTAGAAAATAAATATCAATGAATCGCAATTTCGTTACCTCATCTTTCAAGTGAGTTGTCCACTGGAGGGAAGGAAACCTCAAAAGCTTCCTAACTAGTGACATTGATATTTTAAGATTCGTTTCCTCGAGAACCAGCATACTCACTAGCTTTCAACTGATCATCAAGTTCGACATCAACAAATTGGATTGCCTATAGATCAAATATGCTTAGACGGCTTAGATTGATAGGCGACAGTAACGTACGACGTCGGCGTCACTAATTTCAGGATATCGCTCGGGGTCCACCCACATTTTATCTTTCTGGCCCTCCGCCGCCTGATCAAGGCGGATAGCACTCGTGAGCTCCTTCATCGGTCCTTTGAGTTTTGGAAACGAGAAGATGATTTCATTCAAGAGGCTGGATTTGAAACCAACATCCGAAGGAGACGAAAAGATTTCGAAAGCCTGTGCTACCTTGTTGAAGGCCGGTAGCAGCACCGCTAGTTCCTGCGGCGTACACTTGAATGGAAACAAGATATCTTTCAGTCTTTTTTCAATCATAATTTCACGAATTCTCCACCTGTCCATATTGGATCCTGCATAGACCCTTGGCAAGGTCCGGCAGTCTTCGAAGGATCTGACGAAGCGTCAACAGTTTTTCCGAAGAACTTTTTAAGATCTCTTCTACTGCCTCCACGCGTTCATATAGTACGCTGACAGTACAAATGAGAACTTGATCCACGTGAAGAGAAAACCCTCACCGTTTGTCGACCAACGGTCGCCCAATCCAGCTCCGAAGTAGTCGCGCGCCAAACTTGGTCTTTGTCTTATCTAGCAGCCATAAAAGCGACCCAACTACTGTACCATCGGTCTCATTCCGATAGATCTCAAGATTAGTCAGAGTATTTGCGGCAAGAAGCATGTGTGTTTTCGCCGTGAACCTGGTGAAGAACTTCGTTTCCAGGAAAGCATCTGCTATGCTGAACGCCGAGAGATATCTAATTGCATGAGCAAGAGCAATTACTACTCTCTTTGGGAAGTCAGCGATCTCTGCCATGAGACGCCCTGGAGAGGCCGAAGTTAAACTGGTCTGTTAACAACAAGGTAGGACCGACAAGGCGTATTTACCTGTTTTGAAGTTCTCGGACGCCACCGTCGAGTATTTCTTATTGGTATAAAACTCGGAAACCAAATCAAAGGCATCAGTGTATGACATGGTTTCTTTGAAATATTCGGTTCGCGTCCCGTCACCAACAGAGGAGTTCCTGCAGGATGTCACTATGGAGTTAGAATTAGGCCGAAATAAAGGACTAGCCTGGTAAAGTAATGCAACATCTTGGTTGTTGGGCCAGAGAGCTCGATTCTGGGTAAGAGCAGCTCGGCCGGTCGTGTATGAACTAGCCTGGTCTGAGACATGTTGAGATCCATGCTACAGTACAAACACATCCTAAAACTTACCTCAAGCTCTATTCGCATCAGTGTATCTAGAGTCACATCATAAATAAGAGCATCAAACACTTTTACGTCGTTCATACCTTCAAAATCATCCCAGACGACGTCTCCAGTACTAGGGCAGATTGTAATCATACCAAATGAGACATCGCCTGTGGTGCCCTTCTTCACTTGCTCGACAATACACATAAAAGGCGGAGGGTTATAACGTTCCAAATCGTCAACAGAGTCAAGGTCATCAACATAACTAAAGAATGTTTAGGAGTCTGCACGTTGGAAAAATAAGAAAACCTACGTTGCAGCCGTGTATAAATGCAAGAGCTTCCTTTTGAAAGGAGTGTTTCGATTGTCACCGGCCTTTTTGAGCGCCGCAGTCTCGGTTTGACCAACAATGCCGACTCTGTAACCTCTCGAGAGCAGCCTGCATCCTCAACTGTCAAAAAGACATGTGCAATGATCGTTCGACATACATACTTCTTCAGATGCACATGGAGTCGGTGCGTTGGAATTGGCGCAACCAAGAAATTACGGTGTTCAAATGCCACCATTCCGAGTTCTTTTGCTGCGACCTTAAGTGCTTGTCAATATGTAGAACTAGGTGTCCTATTATTTGCCTTGCCTTGGCATCGTCGCCAAAGAATCTATACTTGTATCCAACTTCAAAAAAGAGAACAGTCCCAGTATTCTCTGCTTTAAGTTGTAGAACCTATATTGTCACAGGTCAAGCAAAGGAAACCTTGAAGAATTAGCACAGCGGTACCTGTTGCTCCAGCGGTGTGTACGATTCTCCGCTAGGTCCAATTGCGACAGTTTTTTTGGGCTTAGATCCAGATGCTTTGCTTTTCCCTTTACTTTTGCTTGAGAAGAGAGCATTTAACTCTTGAAACGCATGGTCAGACTCTTCGCCTGCACTTTCAGTTTCCGGCGCCTCAAGGAATGACGTTGCTCCGCTCAAGTCTGGATGACTTGGCTTTCGATTGAACGAGTTATTCGTCAGAAACAACTTCTTCCTGAATGCTTCACGTCGTTTCCCTACTGGACCAGAAGCGGCTTCTGCTTCATAATGCTTTGTTGCAAGCGTGCTGGCAGGGTCATCTGGAGAGACCGGTGTAAATCGCCATTGGCTAGCAACACTTGCACGCGATGGTGTACTAGGTTCTCGTGGGCTATCAGACGCGCCTGACTTCTTCGGTCTTTTTGCAGGCGGTTCCTCATCGCTGTCACTGGTCAAGTCGAGTTGAATAGGAGAGCTTGTCCTTTTCCCAGATAAGGACCTTTGAGAAGGTTGAAAGAAAGAAGAGATAGTAGGTTGCGGCCGCTGTGGAGTCTTCTGCGATGGCATGTGCTCAGTTTACAAGACGAGTCGAAGCCTTGGCGCGACTCCAATGTCGACGCGAACGGGTCACGTGAGAAAACAACTTTTTTGGTCAAACGCCTTCAAGGATGCTTCCAGGTCGATTGAGTCGGTCTGTCAGGATTCATGAGGCTGTAGGTCTCCGGTATCGACCTTTCTGTCCGCGCGCAGCGTTTCTTGCTCGACTCTATTCTGCTTCGCTTGCGCAGGATGGACCTGTTGCGTCAGAGACTAATCGTCTGTCATTCATTGGTTGCTTTTGCGTCATATCTTGACTCGTTAACAACAGGCGCGGAGGCGACGAAAAAGCGGTTTTGGAACGACGTTGGGCTAGAAAAACGCGGTTCTACTTATGTAGTGACTCTAGACAAGCGTCCGTTGAAGACTCCGTCGGGGAAGGTTCTTGCACTACCCGAGAACAAATCCATGATGGCCTCACTCATTGCAGCGGAATGGGATCATCAAGAAAAATTATTGAAGCCCCACGCGCTTCCGGCTGTGCGTGACACGGTCTGACGACTCACTGTTAGAGGCTGAACAACTACCCAGACCTCAATTGCCGCTAGAGCTATCGACGCACTGACGGAACAAGAAACATGTTCCGCTGTTCAAGAGGCTTTGCTGAAATATCTTGACACAGACACTATCTGGTAGCAATTGTATCAATGGACCGCTTGTACAAGTTACTGACTTTCACTCAGTTTCTATCAGGATTATCCTCCCCAACTTGAAAGGTTACAGGCTGAGCACTGGGATCCACTTTTAGAATGGGCACGAAAGACCTATGACGTTGAGATCAACAAGGCCGAGTCCCTCCTCTTTAGTGCTCAACCTGAAGCGACAAAAGAAAAGTTCCGACAAGTAATAGGTAGATTTGATCAATGGCAACTGGCAGGTATGTATGTTGACCGATCTTTCTATGTATGACCTAACTTGGACGGCATTCTCCCAGCATTGGAACGTGCGACTTACACCACAAAATCATTCATTATTGGTTTGGCACTTGTCGTGAAGCATCTGACGGTTGAACAAGCGGCTTTGGCCGCAACCGTGGAGGTTTGTAGCCAAATTGAACGATGGGGAGAAGTAGAGGATAGTGCGTCGCTTCAAGCTGCCTCCATGATCGGATCTGACTATTCATGTTCATTACAGCACACGATGTAGATTATCACGACGTGAGAAGACAGTTGGGCAGTGCTGCCTGCCTCCTGTCCAGCGCCTAATAGAGCCGTTGAGTCGCTATCGCTTTTCGAGTGCGATGCTGATGCCACCATGAAAACAAATGGTATTCTAATAATGTGGGAACCGGTGGTACGAATATACCCTCTGATCACTGGACATCTGTGCGTTTATGTCTGTAATATATTAGATGATATTTCTAGGAGCCTTTGGCTTTCGAACGTATGTGTCAGTCTTGGAGCATGACCCATTGTCAGGATCTATGCCACAAATGTTTTTACCGACCGCTGTCATTCTGGTGCACAAGGTCATTTGTGACGTTATTGAAGGGCGTCCTTTCCAGGCATTATTTCACAGGATTACCCCTTGGATCCGTGCTACTTATGCTGAGGGCATCTTCCTTCACTCCGTGGGCATACGGAAGGAGTTAGTGACCACATCTCCCCAGGGGTAAATGCCCAATATGTACATAAACTCATTCATCAATCTATAAATTGTACTTGCCTTTCTAATGTGGAACCTTTTCACCTGCATGTTGTCAGCAATGAGGCTCAGATCGCTTGATTGTGCACATGACGGACTCCATTAGGTTGATACAGCTGAAGAAAGAAAAAGATATTTGACGACCTTAAAAACTTGTTACGGTAGGTTGCGTCACTGTCGCTCTTTTCCATGTGTTTTCTGCCGACGGTCCGGACTCCAGATTGCGGGGGGAAGCTCTCCGGCATATGTTCCGACAGTCCCGCTCACCCATCCACTAATCAAACGCGATCAGGCGCTTCTGCAAAGAGCGGGACCATGTCGGAAAATTTAATATCATCATTTTTTCTGCATATAAGGCGGTCCGGCTTGCAAGGACTAGCAGTGCTTCCCTCATTCGCTCCACAGGTACAATGGTGCACTCCATCCTCGAGAATTTCAACCCTTTCGCAACCCACCCGTTCACAAACGGCTCTGGTCTCGTACCTGCACCACCAATGCCGTCCCAATACCCCGTACCCATCCCGACATCTCGTGCTCATCACGATCACCCGACTTATTCGTCGCCTGGAAGCACGTCGACCTCACCCTCCTCACTCCATAGTGGCTCACCCCAGACAACCCCGTCCGTCAAGGCACCGCAGCCACGGCGCGTAACATCTGTGCCGTCACAGCAGAATGCAAGACAACCTATATTCGTGCCCTTCAGGCAGGAGACATCGTCTCCTGACCTAGTGCTCCGCAAGCCTAAAACATCCTTTGCGGATTCGTTTGCCCGGAGATCATGATATCGCCGTCAAGCATAATTCATATACTTTGCTTATACCCCCATCGTAAGTTAGCCCCTGTCTGCCTCTTGAAGAGTCCCTGACAGTCCGACGTTCAGTCACATCGTGATACCAACTCGAACTCTTCCCGGCCGGAACTGATGAAGATCCATTTACACGTTGTACTTTTACGAAGTAGTTACTTATGTCAAAAAATTCGCATCCTATTTGTTCACTTGGCACCTTCTTTCTCCAAATATATACATGTATGACCTCTTCAACCTTCTAAAAAGCGAGATTGCTTGTTTGCACGCGGTTCAATCTCGCTCCATGCACTTTCACAAGAGTCATGCCAAGCTCCTGCCGAGCCATTGCCGTTTCGACCGCCGGCCCGATTCACGAGATTGGAAATAGACAGTTGATCTAGTCGGCAATCTATCGTCCGGCAATAGTCTTGAAGATGGATGGAAAGATACTTTTCGAAAGTTACAAGGCTAGGCTAATGTTGATTACCCGCAAGGCGTAACATAAACTTATAGTGCTATAGTAGCTTGCCTCCTGTATCGAACTTGTTGCATCGAGACCTGCACGACTGGATATGGCTTGTGTCGTCTCGTACTCCGTAACTTTCACGTGCATTCGATTAGACCACGTGTCGATGGGCAAACACGTGACTATGTGAACCAAGAAAATTATTGATTAGTTTGTCACCAACAAGTTAATTATTTATATATCAATTATAAACTTTGGAGCAAATTCATTCAGATTCATCCCCTGTATACTGAATTTTCTACTCTTATTTCAATCCATTACTCGCATATATATACATATCTCGAGTGATAGACAGACCTCTGTCTTTTTCCCTGGATTTGAAGTCTAATGCACCCCAGGAGTATTCGGCAGCCCTGTCCGCAATCGTGATGATCCCTCCCCTTCTCCCATCGAATACTCCTTACACCAGTTGTTACTGCGAGGAAAATATATACCTTCTGGCCCAGGCTTTCCTCCGTAATACCAAGATTTCTTCGTCTTGGGATATTTTCGTCGTCTTCGTTTCTAATCAATCCAGATCGGTACTGCCAAACCCATTGCTGCGTCGCCAGTGGCTGATTCTTCGCTATCTTCAACTTTTGATTCCACAAGGTCGCTCTATGGAACCAGAAACGCGCTCCAGAGATAGATTCAGCCGTGGTTTGGGATTATCATGTCGTACTTCTGTTGCGATTACGCGAGCCAAACGACCTTCAGAGTCAAAGGGACATTGCTCTTTCTGTGTCCGCAAATGTTCAAGACGAACCTTCAAAGTCCTGGATTTATGATTTTGATACCAGACTTCCACTGCCGTGCGTCCTCGAAGGTAAGCAGTATTCACAGATAAATGAATCGTATCCTTGTCAACTCGATTAACACATCTGAAACAGATTACATGCTTAATACCTTCCTGGATGTCCTTCCACGTTATGAAAGGTACGTTGTGGTTTGAATACCAAGTCAACGGTCTCTCTATGGTATTTTAGCCTCTTCAGGATCATACCAGGTGAGGTATTTTTGACGCAGTTTGCTTCTGACCGCTCTCATATGGTGAGTTTTCTCATTTCATTCAATGTATGTATGTCTGAAAATTTCAAGCTTCTGGTCACAAATGATGGGGCTGTCCGACAGACTAATGACTCGGACCCTTGCACGGACCAAGTGTATATATCGCCGCCTCCTTCTTATGAACCGATTCGTGGGACTAGCGCGGTTGAAAAAGGCGTAGTGAACAACCTCATGTCTAGCTTCGTTGATATGGTGTCTTCTGAGCAAACGCTGGGACATGTAATAGATAGAGCGGCAATGAGTACTCAGTGGAGTTAGCAGAGAAGAAGCGTGACGTGGAGTACAACATGTCACGCAGACGATTCCCACTTTCCCAGTTGTTCATATTTTGCTTTTGACTAGCTGCTGTGTATCTCAATTTCGCCCTATCTACTATGCATGCATCCATTCCATCCTCATCGGGCTCCGTGAACGGTCACGTCGCGCATGCCAATGGCTCAGTCTCGCACACATATTCCGAAGGCGGCTCGGAGTCACCAGAAGTGAGCTTGGGAGGCTCACAAACCTCGGCATATCCAGCAAATGGGTTTACACAGTACGTGGATTCGCGCTTAACTTTCTGTCCAAATCTCTGTGATCTGTATCGCCTCAGGCGACGCGGATCGGGCATCATGTAATCGTACACGAACTGACAAAGTTTTGGTGTTCAGACCTCCATATTCAAACCCTCACAACGAAGAAATTATCAGTCATCTGTATCATGCTGGCTTTCAGACAGGGGTACGTATTTAATGCCCTCGATGTCCTCTTGGCTGAAGTGTATCGGACACAGCATTACGCGGACACGATTCTTGTGTGTAACATCGTTTTCTTCCGTTGAGCTTGCATGGCTCATTGCTTCGCTTCGCTGTAGCATGTGCATCAAAACGTTTATCGCCTTCATGCCATCATTTTGTCCCGTTCACCCTTCCTAGCCCACCTTATGTCTACGTCCCCACAGGTTAGTGGACAGCGAGCTATCTATGTACACTTGGATCAAGAACCAGAGGTGACTGAAGAAGTACGTGTCTTCGACCGCTAACTACTGTTTTGTCAACTTAACTCTGTGCTTATCTAGGGTTTTGCGATAGGTAAATTCTTATCCCGTTTTATGCTTTTTATCTTGTTCTCATATTACCTGCCAGCATTGGGATTCCTCTACTCTGCAATATCCCTCAATCTGATAAGGCCTCACAATGCACGTTCAGTATTGGCAGCCGGATGCCTTCTCGGCGGAATGGAAGATTTGTGCGGGTACGCCTATGAAGCATGCAGACAATCGATATCTGTGGACACTATTGGAAATTGGGTTGAGTTCATTGACTCAATCCCTTCATCCTCCGATAGCCCAACCACACCCGACCTTCCAAAAACTACAATTTTTGGCTTGTACGCCCAACGATTAAAAGATGACGTGTTGCACTTCCTCGTTGATACCCTACCTGAATTTCTTGACTTGCATCATGCACCTTCGGACCCCTCGCCTGCGCCAGGGCCAAATGGACGGGACGTCCTTTTGCAAGTCTACTCTCGTGTACCATTTGATATGTTCAAGACTGCAGTCGAATCACCGTCTTTCCGCGTAGGTATGTAGTCGGACACAGCGTGCTTCTACGGCTTTTGCTAATTTCGGCGAAGATCCTACAGGCTCGGACCAGGCTCGTTTCAAATTTGCCAAGGAAGCCATTGAGTTGCGCAAGCGGGGGATTGCACGGGGATCAGGCGCCGAAGAGACGGTTGTGTTGGCGTTTGGGGGTGGAAATGGGGGTGGGAGCTCGGTGCACATAACGCGCAAGATGCGCAAGCGGCCGCTGTGGAAGGTGAATGCGTAGAGGTAGCGCCTTGACATAGGATAGTCGAGGATTGTATAGGGAACGCGCTTCTGTAACGTGGGTCTTCTGACCAAATCTGGTCTAGCTCCGGGGTTTGCCAGTGGCTCGAGCTTTTTAGTGGCAGTGGCGGTTTGACATGTCTTCCCGATATATAAAATGCTTTGCGAGCTGGTCTTGGTCTTGCTACCATCCTAGACTCCAGGGACTGCTGCTGGCAGCGCTGGCGACCGCTCCAAGCTTCTCTTTCTGCGCCACCATCTATAGAAAAGTTCCCATGGACCTGAGACGCGAGAATCACGGGAGCCAGGCTCGAAAAAGTTCATGTTATAAGAATACTTGTATTTAGGTGCAGGACTCAATTTGACCTTTCTATGTCCCCGACAACCTACGACCTCTTCTTCACCGGCAGAGACGACCCTCGATGTTGCGTGATCATTGGAGAGGATATAAAGCCTGTCTACCTTTGTTTTGAGACCCCAGAACGAGGTGTGTTGTCGAACACGAAAACCACGGTGACTGTCTACCCTTTCGCCCCGCGCTGCGCGCCTACTTATGCAACTCAAGGTCTACAGAAACAACAAGGATGCCTGCGCAAGACTTGAATGGAGTCCTGGCAACCACCTGGGCAGCGCGACGATAGGATCGCGCCAACTACCGATGTCACACCTCGTACTCCCTGGCTCCAGCACTAAGTGACTCCCCACTGTGTGTCGAAAGTTGACGAATAAATGACTGTGTTTCAACATTGTCTTGCAGTGCCAGAGCTTTCGTTTCGAGTGACGGGAGAAGGTTCGAATGGCGGCAACGTCCAGATAACCCAACATCGTACGACGTGAGTAAAGCCTCCGTGCTCTCCCGCCACATCAGAATCAGAAACCAAGCTTCCTCAGTTGTATTCTTCACCGACCATGAAGATCGCTGCCTTTCGGCGGTATTCACAAACGACGGTCGTGGGACCCTCGCATGGCCTTCTCCAGTATACATTTACCAACGATCTCCTCTTGGTTGAAGCTTTGCTTGCCCTGTGCCTAAATCGGTGGATAGATTTGCATGGGGTTTAGGATGTTTGGATTACTCTTTTTTCTTCCCTACTTAGCATAGAGTTCACGTCAGGCTTGTACATTTAAATTTTTTTCCTATTTCATCATCATCAGGACACGCGCATCGGACATCATAACTAACAATCCATTGGTATCGGTACTTGGCAATAGAAAGATATTATTATAGATAAAGCAATGAGGCGAAACCAAAAAAAGCCGTCGCAACCACCAGAAAATGTTCAACGAAGGATAGTATGTCGGAAATGAAATTAAACGTATCAAGGCTCACTTCACTCTCACTGTATCTATCATTTTGTCAAGCCGCTCTTCAAGGGACATCATCATTTCATTTGTTGACAGAGACGACGTCGGAGAGTGACCAGAGCCGCCTTGACGTATGGCAAAGTTGAAAGACCCTGCTTCCATATTTTGAGAAAGATCTTGGATGAGGCGACCTATCCCCTCCGCAGGGGTGTAGAAGACCTGTCGCGTGGACGTAACTATGGTGCCCCACATCACGAGCCGGTTGCTTTGGCAGTGAAAACATACCTTGGTTTCGGGCCGAGATTTCCCCTGACCCCTCTTGCGCGAGAGGAACGACGACGCGCTGCCCCTCGAACCTGATCGACCATGTTCCTTGACGAAAACCTGAAGACCATCTCCATTCGTCCCACGTGCTCCGTACTCCGAAGTGAAGCTAGTGCGGTGAGTATAAACAGACTCGTCGTCTTCTTCCTCTCGCAGCCCATTCACGATGTTCCTGAGACCCGATCAGCAAGAAGCTGAGATAAACACACAAACACGCTACCATATGGTCTCCCCGTTGGCCAAGTGTATTAACTCTACAGCGGCACCAGAGTCTGATGCGGGTGCCGATTCGTCCATGCTTGGCCGTGAGGTTCCTGGCTCATTCGGAGGTACATTCGGAGATCTAGTTTCTCCTGCGTACATGTCATACCTATCATTAGAAATTACCTCCATCAGAAAAAGGGCACCAGATGCACATCAGGCACATATGCTATACTTACAGAGAGTCGTAGGTTGAATTTGATTTCTCAATCGGACCTCCAGGAGGTGCTGCTGTTGGAACACTCAAAGTATTCCCTCCAAACGCAGGAGGAAGACTTGGTACTGGAGGCGATGGGCCGGAAAACCGTTTGTGAGTCGGCGATCGTGGGGGAGGGGGAGTGGGCGCGCGGTCATGAACAGAACGGCTCGAAATGGATGTCACGCTCAGCCTACGGCCGGGCATGCTCTTTTCCATGAAGATCTTCAGCTCGTCGGCAGTCATGTTGGTGTCAGGAACAATGATGGTCTTCCTAACCACTGCATTGCTATCACTTTGATTTTTTCCCTCACGAGGCCGGCGTGTGTGATCACTCTGCTTGCGAGAAGCTGGCCTTGATATCGGTTTATCGCGTGATCCCTGGCCGTCTAAACTTTGTCTCCCAGTCTCATGGTCATATGATTTGGGGTCCGGAGTTAATGCCCTCGTGCTCTGAGCTTCATACATTGGCCGGGCAGTATTAGGCGACAAGGCGGAGTGATCAGTCGGGCTTATAGCTCCCTGTCGAACGGCGGAGTTACTTCTCGCCAATGCTGTCCAATTAGCTTTTGAAGACGTAGATCCAGACCGCGCAAGAAGGCTTGTCAATTCTCCTTGATCGAGACCGATTTTATCCGCAGCTTCAAATAGCTGCCTCAAGACGCTCATGTCAGAAGTGTGGCAGACGTCGGCAGCAGGCTCAAGCTCTCCATATGTCGTCTGCGTGGGAGTTTTCTCAAGTGGAGAAAGAGGCTGGACATGGGGAGTTTCAGGAGATGATATCGATGCAGGCTTCTGTGCAATTGGCGCCGGCGTGTGAGCAAAGGGCTTCTCGTGGAGCGAGGGAGGAGGAACGGGCGAGGTTGACTGAGGGGTCAGTGTAGGCACTCTGGAAGATACAGGCTCGGCTACTGGCTTTTGCTTTCCCCGGAACCGCGCCATGAAGCCCTTCAAGCCTGGACCAGCGGATGCTGGTGGGCTCGAAACGGGAGCCTTGAACCTAGCGTCAGTGGCGCTGGACGGAACCTTGAGTTTGGCGGGATCATTGGCTGCTTGGAGAGCAGTGTCTAATAACGAGTGGGTATGCTCATCGGAACTAGGCTGAGAATTCCTGGGGCGCAACGTGCCTCGTAATTTCTTGAAGCGCGAGCCAATCTTGGATGGTCCAAATGTATTCGTCGACGGAGTCGAAGGCGGGCTGATGGGGATGGTGTCAACGACGGTAGTCGATGCGGACACGAGGCGCGGGGTAGAGATTAGGCTGGGATTGATGCGCCTGCGAGAGATGGTCGCCTGTGGATCCGGCGGCGAGTGACTACCATTCATTTTCACGGGCTTGAGCAACTCCGTCGCGGCATCAATTTTCTCTTTCACCTCCTGGACGAGCTTCGCTTCTTCCTGTGGCGTCTGAGGTATCCTTGGTACGGACGGATTACGTGCAGTCTGGTACGGTGCTATACGTGTTGGCGAAAGCGGCACGGTCGGGGGTGCAAGCGTCGATGTAGAACTGTGAGTATCATAATTAGCTGGAGGCGGATGCAGAGCTTGAGCGGGCGGGGCTGATCGTTCAGGTTGCGGCGGTGGTGTGATCTCATGTTTGGACCCATCTTCGTGCCCGAATAGAGCGTGAGCTAAATCTCTGTTGCGCCGAGTGACAGGCGAGACGTCGCCGCGAGCAAACGCCGATTTCTCGCGCGGAGAGGCAGGAGAGGCCGCGTTTCCGAGCGCCGAAGACGGTCGGTCTCTGTTAGGCAATGCTACAGGTTTCGACGGCGAGACCTGCGGAGACGGGCTGACAATCTGCATTCGCGAGTTACAGTTACATTAAACCAAACAAAATGAAACCCAATAAAACGCACCCTCGATTCACGGTCTTTGTAAGAATAATTCGACTGCGAAGTAGAAGGGCGGCGTTTCCGCAGGGAAGACGCCGCCCTTTCCTGAGGCTCGAGTCTCCCCGAATCCTTCTCCTTCTCCTTTGCGTCTTTTGCGCTAAGCAGCTTTTCCTGAATAGCGATAAAATCTGCCCTCTTGAGACCCGTAGCGCGAGCGATTATTTCCTCGGGGATCCATTTCTCCTCGAATGAGCCCCCGGGAATAGAAGTGGGCGGCGACGAGAGGTCGTGCCACACGGAAGGATGCGCATCAGGATCTCGGAAGAGAAGAGACGAGCGGTCTTCGTCCCTGCCATATAAGCTGTGGTAGCTTGAACCGTCTGATCCAAGTGATGAACGTGACGAATTGACCAAAGGCGAGAAAACAAGTGGTGGAACGGAAGATGAAAGAGTGTGTGGTTGCGACGACCTTTGGCTGCCGGTGATGGAATGAGCGAGATTAGGGAACGAGGACGATGTAGGTGAGCGCGAAGTGCTTTGTGTTGGGGTTACCGAGCGCTGTTGGGCGCGCATCGGGGACCCAAATTCCGACACGCTCATGGGCGATGCGGATACTTTAATTTTATTCATCGAGGTGAACGAAGCGTCGAGGGCATTGAAGAACCCGCTCTTCTCGGTGGGCGAGTCAGGCAACGGCGGAGAATGGACATTACGAGAACTTGTCGTAGTGTACCGATCATGTGCGCTGGAGAAGCTCGCGTCACTATTCCAGCTGTCGCTTTTGGTGTGGGTTGATCCCGACGCGTCGACGTTTGGGTTCCACACGACGGTCGAGGGAGTGGTGGGACGGGACGAAACGGCCATGGGCTGGAAAGGCGGTCCTGCCGAGGGCGGAGCAGGCCGACGTCGATCAAACAAGGGCGAGCCAAGCGGGGTTTCAGGTTTCGCTGCGTTCCCATCCTCTGGGGTGAATCGGCCGCTGTTGGGGCTTCGTTGGAGGAAGAGAGGAGATGTGGGCGACTTAGTGCCGAGCTGCGAAGCGGCAGAGGTGCTTCGATGGCGAGTGGCCGGGACGGATGGGTCGGCAGGAGACGTAACGTTGGGAGAAGTCGCCCGAGGAGTCGTCGAAAGTGATCTCTGGTCGTCCAAATCCAATTCTCGCGGAGTCATAGGCCTCGGCATGCCGGGGACATAACCTGGGAGTGTGCGTGCGGGCACGGGGGAGGGGTGCCTGTTGACTGGGTCGTTCTCGAGTGAGTTGTCGGGGGAGATTGCCACGGCTGGTTCGACGATGGACGACTGATATAAAGAAGTTCTCTGTCAAAGTTAGATTTCATCAGCAGCGAGGCATGCGAAAGCCCACCCACAAAACACGCACCGCTGGATCTGCAGGCTGGGAGCTCTCAGCAGAGGTGCGAGTCCGTGGCATGAGGATCTCCTCCTCCTCCTCGAATTCCTTGATTACGGCCCCGATGGCCATGGACGCGCGCTTGAGAGCAGATGGACCGAGTGCCTTTGAGATGCGGTATTCAGCCACAGAAACCAAATGTTGTTGTTGTTCTCCATAAGGCGTGGGTTCCATCAACGGCGCAGATCGGACCGAGGACTCGGTGGATTCGATCGAGTTGGACTGCGAGTGCACCGAGGGAGCGCGCCTAGCCTCTGGAGTCGAGGGCCGGGGGCTGTCCGCGGTGTCGTTGGACTTGGACGCCAAGGAGGACATCCTCGTGCCCTTGGTGACGCTGCGCACGTAGTTGTAGTCATTGAAGCGGCCCGAGCCAAAGAGGTTGTTGCTGTAGCGTTTGGTGCTGCGACTGCTGGTGGACGAGAGGGACGACTGCATGGTGCTCGAGGACTGGCGCACGCTATTTGTTCCCGTGCTAATGATATTTTCGTCGGAGCGCTGGCCCGGTGATGGGAAGCTGCGAAGCGTGTCGAATATGAGTTCCTCCTCTTCCTCTGTTATTTGGGCAGCAGCGCCCCGTTTGCGCTGGTCAGCGAGCCTGTCGCGGAGAACGTCGAGGCCAACAGGCTCTCCAGAGGACGAACGGAGGAGAGAAAAACGGCGCGAGAGACTGGGGCGAGATTTAGCTGGCTGCGATGGGATGCATGTATGCTTACTCGGGCAGAATGAGGGACGTGCGAAAATCGTCTGGCAGAGGAATTTGGGGGAGAGCGTCGCGGTTGACGTTGAGCTCTGGCGGGCAGCGACTGGATTCTGATTTTTTGCTGCTGGACGTCAGTCACGGTATCGACAGAACAAGGCATGACTTGCCGGAAACGATGCATGGCTGGGCCCTGGGCTCCGCGCTTTATACACGTTGAAGAACTGCGATATGGCTGAGAAACGACAGGCAACGTGGTAAACACGAGGTGGGGAGCCGCTAATGGAGATCTACTGATGTGGCCAAGATGCTCGCTGTCATGCACAGTCCGAGGATGCTCCAGTCCCCGCTTGTCGCCGCAACGAGACAGTCGTCTGCGCCGTCGTCAACAGCGATCAGCGCGCCACCAATACCCGCAAATACTCAACACCGCCACACGATCGGATTTTTCATTTCATTTCTACATACATACATACTTTACGAAGCATACCTGGGTGGTTCAGCGTGCATCAGTGCAAGAGCCAGATTCGTACATACTTCTTTGTCCATTCCCTCGCTGTCGCCAGAAACTTATTTCTGTCGTTCTTGAGAACCGCAGCAGTGTCTGGCTCAAACGGGTCATCTGCACTCGGGTTATTGAGCTTCTCCTGGATGATCGCGAGCACTGCTCGGTTGAATCAGCACTTGTCACCGCCAAGGACGCGACAAACCGCTTGCCTGTGGACAGCGTGACCGAGGGCTTCCACTGTCGGGCCAGGTTAACCATACACGGCAAAGTGAACACGGAGCGGTGGACGACCGACCTCGTCTCTCAGCACGGGGACACAAATAGCCCCATCTTCATTTATTCCAGGATGATAAATCTTGGTCTTGAACGTAACCTAGAAGCGCGAAAAATACGCCTCGAGGACTGTAATCAGGGTCTGAATACGTACTATAGGGGCCTTGAAGGGGAAAGTCGTGGGAAGCGAGAGGATGAAGTGAAATGTGCCTCCACGGTAGGGCGAATCGTGCTTGGCTCGCCGTCAGCCTGACACAGCAACATCATATCGAGTCTTACATCAGCCTTTATCGAGCAGTTCCATTCAAAGAGATTGTCGTCCTTGGGCTCTACTGCCACATTCTGTGAGACGGCAAGTCAAGTAGCTGCGGGGCGGTGGAACATGATCATACATCGATGGGTCGGGTTTGGAGATCCTTGAGTTCCTGAGAGACAGTGAGCGAATACCAACAACCTGAGAGACGACACACCTTCTGGATGCGACTGCTGGCCGCGTCAGATGCGAGCGAGGGGGACGGTGCGCACTCACCGGACAGCGGTCATTGGTAGGAGGAGAGATGTTTATTTAGTTTTGTGATCGGGATCAGTAAACGAACGTCACTTGGCTTGAGCGACATGCTCGCTGACTCTGCCGACGACCCTCTCCCCGTCGTCGTCCCCGTCGTCCCCCAGGGCCGCAAACGCAAGCGCCCAGCGCCGCCCACACCGTCCTCGCCTGCGCCCTCGGACCCAGGCAGCACCAACGGCGCAAATCCAACAGAGTGCCTTCTCTTCTGTCTCCCGTGGTGTGCACACTAACCCAGTTGTCAGTGTGCTCTCGTCTCGCGTCGACCTGACCTCGCGGCCCCAGCTCTCCATCGCCCGCGGCCCCATATTCGTCCCGGTCTCCGAAGGCTCCGAGTACTTCAAGACAGACTTCATCGGCGTCAACCGCGTCGGCTTCCGCTACGTCCCAGCCGGCATAAATCCCCCAGGCCACACACTACCCTGCCGGACAATCGAGAGCAACCCCGCCGCGTACCGCGTCAGCTGGGAAGACCGCAGCCCCTTTATCACCGTCACCAAGGACGGTCTCGGCCTCCACGGCACCACCGGCTTCCGCAGCGCGCGATGCAACGTCCCCATGGCCGAAGGCAAGTGGTACATGGAGGTCAAGGTCCTGCGCGGGGGCGGCGAGCATCACACCGAGAACAATCGGCGGGAGGGAAGCCATGTCCGCCTGGGATGGGGACGGCGCGAGGCCCCGCTCAACGGGCCCGTGGGTCTCGACGGCTACAGCTACGGGTACCGCGACAAGACCGGCGACAAGGTAACGCTGTCGCGGCCCCGGCCCTACGGACGGTCTTTCGGCACTGGCGATGTCATCGGGATGTACATTTCCCTCCCCCCGCGTCGAATAGCGTCTAAAAAGGACCCGCACGACCCCGCCCACCTCAAACGCGAGCGCATACCCATCGACCTCAAAGGCCAAGAAATGTTTGAGATTCTCGAATACCCGCAGTCAAAAGAAATGACCGCGCTCATGGACTACTCTGGCAAATCTACGAGCTCAGCATCTGTCCCCTCGGCGCCCAAAAAATCCTCCGCAGGCAAGATACCCGAACGCAGCGGCCCGTCCACGACCAACAAACCCGCCGCCGTGCCGCTCCGGCCCCTCCCCGTCCTGCAGGGCTCCCGCATCGCCTTTTTCGTCAACGGCGAATGCCAGGGCGTCGCGTACCAGGACCTCTACGACTACCTCCAGCTGCGGCAAACCGAAACGCAGCGCAAGAAGGAGAAGCGGCGCACGCGCGAGGGCGTCAAGGAGCACCGGGAGAACCCCTTCGACGACGGGTGGCTCGGGTACTACCCGTTCATATCCGTCTTCAACGACGCGATCGTGCGTATAAACCCCGGTCCCGAGTTCGAGTTTCCACCGCCGCGCGATATCGATGCGCTCCTGGACGGCGAGGAGGGCAGCACCAGCGCGGAGAGAACGTGGCGGCCCGCATGCGAGCGGTACGCCGAGTTCATGGCGGAGCAGTGGGCGCTCGACGAGGTCGAGGAAGCAGAGGCAAAAGAGGACGCTATACGCGCCGCGGCGAACGACAAGGCCGAAGCTGCGAAAAAGGCCGAGAGGGAGAAGAAGAAGCAGGCTGCCGAGGCGCGCAAACGCGCAAAGCTCGCCGCGGCCGCGGAGGCGCAGCAGGGTCTGCGCGGCACGCCCGCGTCGGCCGACGACGAACGGTCCACGCCGGGGCTCTCGGCGCTCGCGGGGCTGGGCCAGCCGAGCCCCCTGCGCCACGGCACGACGTACGAAGGGCACATCTACGGCTCGGTGGAGAACGTGTATTCCCCCGCGCCGACGCCCGCGTCGAACGGCGAGGTGCAGGGCGGACAGAGTGGGTATAATTCGGAGATGGAGGCTGATAATGTCGAGCCGCCGACGCCTGCGCTTGAACCTTGGAAATACCAATCGACAGACCTTTCCGAGTCGTCGCATCAGAATATTTGAGAGAGAGAGAGATATTTTGTTTATGCCGCCGGCAAGCTACAGGGCGGGGGTAGAGATCCTAACATCTAAGCGTCGGTTTCTTGTGTTCCTCATACACCTCGGGATAGAGTTGACGCCACGGAAAGCTCGTGCGTCCCATGCACAAGGAGCGCAAGGCGTGATCGACTCATTCTGGATCTGCCCATGGCATCAGACTTACACGCCGCCGGACTCTCGCCTTCACGGACCGTCATTCAGTCGCAAGTCACACAGAATACCCGCTTGACCTACGCAACAAATACAATCCGGTACCGTAGCTGATGGACTAAGCAAGTTATACATCTATGTACATACATACAGATCAGTTATGTGCTGCTGGACGGTCCCATTATACAGAAGGTATATCAATAAATGAAGGCGTCCTGAACAGGATGCTGGTATCAAAAGTCTGCGATTTTTTTAGTTCGCCCTGGGGAACTTTATCCTCTCCTCATCGTCAACGCTGTTGACCTGGCTTTGGCCAAGCCGGTGGTGGAACACGCACAGAGTACCTAGGCAAGTTCTCATGGAGGAAATGGAACAGTGAACAGCTATGCACGTACCCAACAGTCTGTCCATTGCCTTTCTCCCTCTCAACACGAATATCAAAAATGACATCCCCAGACCGGTCGTCCCAATAAACCGCACACCAGTTCCGCCGACCCATGATGAACTTTTGTTTCCGTGGCTGACCATTTGGATCACTCTCGAAAAGAGGCAACTGAACGAAACAGACGTTAGTTCATCTGCAGATGAAATCATGGAATTAGGCAAGCCCAGACCATCGTCTCATCTGTGCCACAGTAGTGCATCGTTTTATGCACTCTCGTTGCGAGCGAAGAAACCATGGCTATGACTGCATTTGGTCTGTCGTTTGGTTAATTGAAGCCAGCGCCATGCGTTTATCCAACTCACGGCGGTGTGTTTACAATGGCACCTTGATACAATAACCCGGTCAAAAGTCGAAGATCCATTGATACAAGGCAGCTTACTGGTGACAACATTGACCATGTAGCGATAGTCCGCTTGCGGGGCAAGCTCTTGTCGCCCCTTTTGTTTTAGCGTCTTCAGGATACCAACAGCAGCACAGTGCACGTCACCCGATAAGAAAGTTACACGCTTTCGATTTGAGAGGGCAAACTTCTGCATTCGTTCAATCAAGTAATTGCGCTCTTTCTGAATTATCCCCAGAGATTCAAAATATTGGCTGAGCACAACAGGAAAAGCTAACCTTGTGTATACGTGCCGTCCAGTGATCATTCTGAATTACAGATATCAGCACAAACCCTTCGAGCATTCAATTTGAGAATAGACACACCAAATCATCAAGTAGTTCAGGCTCTGCGTTGAATTTATTCACGAAACCAGAGAGGCCGAGCGAACCCGAGCGACTGATTGCCACAAGAGGGTTCAGCTTAGATTCTAACGCTGACTCCAGGAACACCATGCGAGGATAGGCTATGGGTATGCCTTTACAAAATTGTTCAGTAATCCGCCCTCGTGGGTAGCTGTATGTCACGTACCAAGCTGCACTATTAGATGTTCGGTATTCGGCGGTAGTCTATCAAGGCGGCTGAAAACTTTATCGTATTCTCCCAGGCTGCACACCTGCTCTTTACTTCGCTCGCCTCTAGATTCGGATACTACAATCAGCCGGAACACGAAGACTCATATTGCTGCTGGTTCCACACCTGCAGTCTAATAGGAGGATGTGACACTGGGGTCCTAGGTATGCCAGAAAGGAGTGCGATCGCGCTTGTACAAACGGACCCTGGCTACCTATTATGAGTGACTTGCACCAATGTTGCTCACGTCCTTCGGAATAACCATCCAACTGGGCTGAAAATTTCCAGAAGCAGCGTTAAGCTGCTGCAAAATCAAAAGACACGCCACTGACGGTTGATGAAGCACTGGAAAAGGAGGAAATAAAAGTAGCCCTGAATCCCAACTCTGTAAGGCAAAGTTTAAACTTGTATCGTTAAACTCGTCGGCAAATTGACCGCTCACCTTTGGAAGACTGGAGACTTCTGCAAGTTGTCGGGGTCTGAGAAAGTTTCAGTAAGACACGTTAGGATGGGCAAATAAATAGACTAACAACTGCCAAATCCGTCAATCTGTGCAAGGTCATTCCATAGTTAATCAATTGCGACTACTTAGGCAACAAATACAAGATACTTGCGATGTCTGTCATTCAATAGTTTTGTCAGATAATCGCCCTGTATGCAACTTGAAGCAAAAACTCACCATGATCATCTTGTAAGGGTTACACAAATCAATAAATTTAATCAGAGTCGCATTTAAGGAACATAAAACATACCACACATATTAATCATTGGTCTACAACAAATCGTACGCTGCGTTAATTAGGAGCTGATCAAATGACAATGAAGCACGCACATTGAACTGTTAGCCCTAGCGAACGCACCCCGTCGGAAACATTGGCAATAATGGTTAAAGTAGAACCTGTCGATGGCTGAAGCGATCTCGTCAGTAAGCGGGTACCGCAGTTTTTCCTCCGGCTTCATTGTTATCCAGTGCTGTAACTCAGGTTCTCGCATGATACTAGAATTGGAGAATCATGTGAGTTCCAAATATGTCACGAAGGAAAGGTCTAACCTATCACAGTATAGTTGATCGCCACCTCCAACGAGAGCGTGAAATGGTGTTTCCGCATGTTTAGCCAATAAGTCCATCCATACAGGATCGTATCCCGATTTAAAGCCTGAGCCACAGAATTCATCCTGGTTCACACCAGCAGAGAAGCCATTACACTAGTTTAAAAGCAGTTAGATAAAGATGAGGCGGTGGGTGCGCAGACCCACGGAATAGGCAGCCCATCGCATGTTTTGCGAACGTCCTGGGACATAGAAATCAAGTCTCTGCCCGGAGTTAATACTGTAAGTAACATTCATCTCATGCGGCCCCAATGGAACTTGGATGAGGAATCGCCAAAACGTGAATGTGCTGTGACAAAAAAGAATGCCGAATGTGAATATGAACATAATTGACAACCCAAATGTCACACACCCTCCGGGACCGCCATAGACATAGATCTCTTGACCTGGGACAACTTCTTTGCTGACGTTACTGTCTGGTTGTCGCGTATAACTATTGCCATACCCGTTTGGAGATGTTGCGAGTATAGTTGAATGTGGGTCAGCAGGGTGGGGTCCTAGGTCAAAGGAGCGTTTAAGGTGGGCGGCAGAATGACAGGAGGTCTGGTCAGGATCCCATTCGTATGTTAGACTGGGATGAGGCTCGTAAATTGATCCCGAGTCGGCGGTGACAATCATTGCTGCTCCATGCCATATTCCGAACTCGTCGACGGTGTCATACCTATGCATACATGGTGCATCAATTGATCATGCCACGAAAAGCCGCAAAGATTGACATACCGAAGAAGCGGGCCAACCATGAACTAATCTGAATGGGTTCAAATTCGACAGATGCATCTCAATTTACATACCTGGAGATGTGGATTCATACGAGCAATTCTGAGGGCTTGCGACCTCTCCACGGCAGACATTTGCGTGAGCTGAGTGGACGTAATCGTCGATTCGGAGCCGGGCTGATGATGATACCCTGGCTGGTACTGGTATCCCGAATGCTGAGGTGAAAAGCCTGGCTGTGGCTGAAGATGCGGGGGCGGTTGTGGATGGAATTGATGAAATCCTGGCTGAAATCCAGGTTGAAGGTAAATGTCATCTTTGGGTGGTGGCGTTGGAGGGACTGGCGGAGGTTGGGCATAGTTAGGATAAGAGTGGGAAGGAATAGGTGGCCGAGGAGTTTGAAAGCCTCCAATGAACTGTTCATGCAATGGGGCGATGTCTTCAGCAACTGAGAAACGACTATCAGGATGCTTGGCGGAGAGCAACTCATCCTCCTAAGCTACAGTTAGCAATGAGACGAGCACTGTCTGTAACGACGGACCTTGCGTGCTCGCCGTTGGGCGTGCCAACCATTGATATCCATGGTGTGAAGATGGAAGACCAAAGGAGTTGAAGAGCAAGATGCTTGTCACTGATCCGTTTAGAAAACATCACGATCATGTTAGATAAATAAGCTTTCTACGTCATCCAATGTGATTGTGCAATTGTGTGCAGAGCAATTGTTATGCAAAGGCTATCCAGCGTGCTCCACTACACTAGTCACCAGCTTCCCCTCCTTCACAACTGTCCGCAGCATCTCAGGTACAGCCTGCTCTTCGAATACACCTTCTTCTTCGCCCTTTACAGGCAAACTTATGTTGATCGCACTGCACTTGGCAGTAGTGATCTCAGCTCCCAAGCTATCCTTTGACAGATAAATTTGCCCTGAGTCCGTCGAATCAAGCTGGATCATCGGCGCCGTGCCCGTTACTTGCAGTGCGAACGATGGTGAACGAGTTACGGATATCGATGATACCACAGACTCAACAAGTACCGACGTGCCTTGACAATTTACTGCACATCGCTTATCAGAAACGTTCGATCGAAAGTGGGCTGCCATTTACCGAGCGTGACCGCGTTCACTTTCCCCTTGACCACAATGGTAGAGTTTTTGCAGCCAAAGATGTTGATTGAATGACTCAGAGCGGTTTCTTCAACAATTAAAGACCGTTCATTCTCTTGATACTCCTGTAGATGAATCAGCGTCGAGGTCGAAGGACGGAGTCGGTATCCATACAATAGCCCATTTGTTGCCTTCCAGCACAAACTTCGGCGGTTTTTTGCCGGTTAATGCCTGGGGCTTGACAGGCTTGACAGGCTTTTTGGCCGCTAGGGACAACGGTCACGAATGGATAGTTTACGCAGCTTTGTGGGGGCACTTACCCGATGTTGATGCGGGCACTACACTTCCCGCCCGGAGAGCAGGATTCTTATGTGTCATCTCACTCCTATCAACTTTGCGCAGACCTTTCGTTACCTCTTCCCCGCGGTTCAGCTGAGCAAAGACTGCGGAAACTCCCCCTGCATCAGACACAGGCGCGGTAGCAGCGGGTGGTGGTGGTGGTGGTGGTGGCGGCGGCGGCGGTGCAGGTGCAGCTGATGTACCTTTAGCCCCAGATTGATAAACCTCAACAGTAACTCCCTGAAAAGCCAAGGGTCAGCTCTCATGAGCGATTATTGCTGTTTGTGAGTCGACATGCCTTGGGATTCCATGCGAGGCCGGTCGCATGGTACTCCAAAACATACTTTCTTGATTCGTCCAGGATAGCGAGGAATGCCTTGACCCACTCGACGTGTTTAGGGTCTCTAATGATGAGAGTCGGTAAGGAACATCACGCAAATGACACTGGACCATAATTAAGACTGACTTGGACTTGTACTCCTGCATGATCTTATTGCCGTAGTAAACGACGGAATCTTTAATTTCGCTGATATGTGAAGCTGGCTTTGGCTTCATTGGCTTGACGATTAATTGACTGATGCATGCAAGAAAACAGCACGACTCACACTAACGACCCAGCCGACGTGCGGACCCACTTCACTCAAGAACGCAATGTGTCCAAACCAGTCTCTCTCCTTTCTATTCTTTTCTTTCGCGTGTGTAACCTCCTCGACCCCAGCCAGTAGAGGCGTCAAGAGGCCTTCTTTCGTCTTCTGATCGGGCTGATGACAGTTCGCGCTCACCAGGATGAAATTGCGCACATCTTGGAATTGCTTCGCAATGAGGTCGACCTAATGAGATGCGTAAATGCGTTGTCGAGCAAATACGAGGGACAGGTCACGGACGAGTTCGACTACAGGGGCGGTGGCAAACGACTTGGTAAGCTCTACGAAGGGTTTGACCTTTGCATCGATAACGATCTCGTCGAATGCAGTCACACTCTTGGGTAAATCAGAAATTCCAGACACAGCGGGTGCAGAGGGTACTGCAGGAGGAGGAGGAGGAGGTGGTGGTGGTACAGGTACGGTCGGTGAGGACACTGCAATTGGCGTAACCGGTGGGTACCCGGAAGAACTGTCAGTGGAGCCTAGTCGAGGAGCAATACTACTGTTAAATTCCGCGATTTCTTCGAGCCTCGAAGTAGCTGCTTCGAGGCTAACTACACGTCAGTAAGATCGGTGACAGGAAGGTACAGAATTTGCAAACCGCTTGATGATTGTCGCGAGAGAGTGAAGACCTCCCGACATATCCTTTACCCAGGACAGTTATAGCGACACGGAAAGTGGCTTTACGACCGGAAGGACTTGTAACTTGACGCGTAGGCTTATTTGTACTTATTGTAACCAAAGACCTCCGGAACCATTTGACAGAAGTACCACGATCATTTACAGAAACAATTGTACATATCCACCATAGATAGGGGTCAAAGGCGCTGTTGTAATTCTTCGGTCTCTTTCTTTACTTCTCGGGCTATCTCTTGAGGCTCTATCTTATCGAGATCATCATCCAGATCCTCTTCCTCTTCCTCTTCAGCTTCAAACGCTTTATCTGCGGCCTTTTTCTTGGCCTTCTTTTTGCGACGGCGCTCCCGTTCTCGTTGTTTCGCTCTCGAGAATTCTGCCTTGGAGAGCCCTGGATTAGCCAATTTATCCAACTGGCGACGGTATCCGTCAGCGAGGCCGTAAATGCAAAGGCTGGGTAAAACCAAAACCTTCTCAAGTAGATTTTTCCTCGCTATAAGCCTGTTCAACTTCAGTGAGCGTGTCTCGTGGCACGCAACACGAATCCCGGTCGGTTTGTGAAGGAGTTGCACATTATTCTCAGATTTATTGATTGATTGGCCACCCTAATGGACGGATATGATATTAATATTAAGACAACACTATGTATTGGTTCGTAAACGTGGCGACCTACCGGGCCACTGCCTGCTTAGGTCAAACACACTGAGTTCCATAAGGGACGAGATATCCGACCGACGCACCGCGAACAAAGGTTTCATCCAGGTCTTCCTCCTTCAACTCCGGTACAACACGGTCTCTACGAGCTTTTTTCAGTTGGGAAAAGTTCATGGATAGGTGGGACGGAGAGAAGAAGGCAAAGGAGTCGTTATGCGGAGCAACATCTGTCACGGAGCTAAATGTTAGCTACACATTCAGAACCGGGGCTGGAACTCGAAAAGCAGCGAAGACTCACGTGTGGTGCTCCTGCGCAGCCTTTTCCTGTCTACGTAGGCTACGATCTGAACGTTTCATAGGAGGTGGATTCTTTATTGTGTCGTTAGAGCCCAGCTCAGTGTCTTTCGTGAGTCGTAACTCTACACACAATAGTCAAGAAAAACTGCGAAAGTTGGATGGAGCTGTAGGAACGTACTGAATGTTTCTTGGCCTTTCCGAGCGCCTTCTACATTGGTCGCTCTGACCCCTTGTACGATATTCTTCCTCAGCACTTCAGCAATTTCTCTCTGAAACTGATTCTGTTCTTCGTATGTTTCCGGGTCGATTATGGATCGCGCAGCAACAGCATCGTTTCTCATTTTCTGACGGAAAGCTGAAGTCCATGTCAGCAACGGTTGACAAGGTGACTGGCTGCTAGTTTTAACCTTTGAGCACATGCTCATCACCTGCCTCCCCATGTAAGATGTGTGATATTTCGGTGTAGACAAACCCTCGCACCAGCAAATGTGACGCTTGAAGCACGGTAGAGATATCGATATGCCGACCTTGCGGCCGCCTTCATTGCTGGAGTGATTGACATCTTGCTGGTGGTGGGACAAGAATGAAGGAGTTTGAAAACACGACCAGAAAACAAGGCTCGCAAATTATAGGTCTACCTGGGCCTGAAAAATTAAATAAATTAAATAAATTAAATCGAGAGGGAGGAGGAAGAGAGAAAGTTTGAAAGGGTTTTACATAGTACATACAGACCTCATCAAACCACAGATACTTGCTGGTTTTCTTGGAAGCATGCTGATACGAAATTCACATCAAGATCATCTGACAAGATGACTCGTAAATGATATATAGTAAGTGTTCTTCTGATTGTGTACAACAATTCGTCGAAGAGTAACTAGGCTCTAGTTACATGGTCGACTTCGGTATGCACCCTGACAATCAACTCGATGGCACCGTGGACAAGTTCGAGGCTTTCGTTTCGATACCACAACAGGACGGTGATCATCTTCATCAACAGGTTCCGGAAGGGCTCGCTTTTTATCCTTGTCTACGCGGCTTGCAGCAGGAGGTTGTTCTCCATAGTGAAATTGAATAGTAGATTGTTGGAGGGAATGGCGGCCAAGAGCATTAGAAATCTGCCAGTTCTCAACCGGAGCTGAGGGTGATTCTACTGCGAGATTGACCTGTTGGCGGACGGACTGTGACTGAGCTGTGATGACAGGCATAATGGCAACTGAGGACAGTGACAAGGCACGCATGATGTTGTTGAATGCTGCTTGATTGATGGACACCGAGTTCTTTTCATTTGTGTTTTCTTGCCATTTTCTCCAGTAGGCTTTGAGTTGTTCGGGAAGCTTTGGATATATATTGATTAGCTGTACATAAATCTTAGAACAGTGAATGAATTACAACGAACCTTGTAGAAAACAGTTAGGCCATTAGCGTGATTGTTCCACTGTTCGGCGACTTGATACCAGTTTGGTTCACTGCGCCCTGAGAAGAGTCCATTTGCTTCAGCTACGAAGAGTTTAAAAAGTCCACGTTCATCCTGTGTATGGACAGGAAGGATAGCAACTCGGGTATCCTGACGTAGTGCAAGATATTGGTGGCGGATCTTGACTTCATGAGCAAAATCAGGGTGGTAGACCAGCATGCCCAGCTTGTTTCGGAGATCAAGAGGAAGTGGGAGAATCCCAAAGACTTCAGTAGAACGTACAAAGTTATCGCCATTCACCCATCCACCAGGGTAAAAATCAGGCGGTTTTGAGGAGAAACGTGTGGATACCACATCAAGAAGCTGAGAAATTCGGTTGAGTGTCCAAATATCAAAAGAACCCTGGTATAAAACTCCTGTTCGGTTGAAGGTTCCAACCTGAACCTGATTAGCATTCGCTTGTATAGAAGAAAAAGTTCTTTAACTTACTTTCAAGTTATGATACAGAACATAGTCACGAAGTAACTCCAATGCAAATTCAGGAGTTGCGTTGAATGCACCAAACCATCGAATCATATTCTGATGAACACCGCCCTCAATTGCATTTGTTCCTCGGCAACAACGGTAGCGAAGGAGGCCAAACTTGTCCCGCTTACCAGCATAATATAGGGTGACTCCAGGAGGATCAGAATAATAGCCTCGACGAATATTCTCGAGAGCATTCTTAGCAATCTCCCAACATCTATGATTGAAGAGAGGCATTCCGGTCTTTGCATCCTTGAGAGGACCGAACATCTGGAAGACTTGTATAGGCCAGGTATCAAGAGACGCTAAGTGACAATAGAAAAAGCCTTAGTGTCCGTCGTAGAGGAAAGAACAACTAATATTGTCATACCTAAGTGACAATAGAAAACTAATGATACAGTTTGATGTCAATATGTGAAATATGAAGGGAAAAGTAAAAAGCAATACTCACAGCCTTAGTGTCCGTCGTAGAGGAAAGAACAACTAAGGCTGGAGGGTTGCGACGCGGAAGTAAATAAGAGTGCACGTGACTCCATAAAGTAAGCTGAAATAAGAAAGACGTAGTCTACACTA
>JABAJZ010000081.1:0-29974 GCA_018857265.1 Termitomyces sp. T32_za158 | reverse complement strand
TGGCAAAATCGTCCCGATAAACATGCAGCATTACACACTGTTTATATTTGCGACGAAGACCCTGTCGATTTTGCGATACTATTTAGCGCGCTCTACTATGTTCACCCGTACGTGCTTCTGCGACCCTGTTGTTCTCGACTGAATTTCTCCAGACTGTTCCTGTCTCGCGCACCGCTTAGTGTCAATGTCATTGATTCTCTTTTGCATTTCGGTGATCGTTTCAACATTCCTTGCATTTATGGTGCTGTCGCAAGTCGTGTTCGTGTCGCGTATCCTCGTCGGTTCGATGATTTTGATGCCCTGCGTGGAGGTTTATCGAGATCTGTCGACGATGGCCCCGGGACTGAATTGGATTTGATATCCACTTGCACGATGTTCGGACTGCAGAGCTGCGCCCCAGTCATCTTCTTACGCATTTGTATTAGGTATACAACCGTATGTCACATTTTTTTATGATTGACTTGAAATAACTTTTCCGTAGAATGAAATTCAAAATGGTGTCTCTCGGCGTGATGGGTCCGTCGCCCGCTTGAAACCCGCTGATGTGATTCGTTCGTGCGTCGGTAGGCAATGGTTGCTCTCAGCACAACGGGATTTCACTTGGTCATGGTTATTCATTTGGTCTCCTGGACCTCAATGCATCAACCCGTCTATGTGCAAATTTGTTCGCGATTCAACAAGAAATGAGCTCTTTGGCATTGAGTCAAAAAGTGGCTGTCCAATTATCTTGGCGTTTGCTGACTGGACCAGCGCGTGCTCCGCGTCCTTTTGTAGTAGTTGCGCAGACGCGACGAAGGGCATGCACGAAGTTAATCGCAGGGCACTTTGGGAGCGACTCCCCATGTATTTCGCGTTGGCTCCCTGGAATACGTTAGACGCTGCTGAACGTCAGGTATTTTCTGTTTCACCGCTGTTCCTTTGCTTCTTATAATTGCAATAACAGTTCCGTTATTATCCACTCCTGCATTACTCCTTCAGCCCGAAAACTTCGTAACTATCCAAGGGTATATCTTTCATATGATCTAGCTCCTAAAGTAGTCTTCGTGTCAATATCCAAAGGAGCCGCCTTCTGTGACGTAGCATACTGTAAACCGTTTTCGTTGCGCTCCATGCCCCTATTTCATACCGGAACATGTGAGAGACACCTAATCCTTTAAATATTTCAGAATGCTTCTGGCCTCGTTCACTTTCAAACTTACTACGTCAGTGCCGTCCAACGTACCATTATGGTTCTAGTCTCTTTAGTTCAGGATGGTCGTGAGTCTATCGTTGAATTGCGCTATCTCACAACTTAAACGTACATAGCGCTTTGGTTTCCAAGGCAGGCTTCTACTGAAGAAATCGATCAAGTCCTTCGAACACTTTCGCTACGAGATATCGGTATCCTGAGTGGTACATCCATTCGACCCTACGTCTATGCGTACATGGCAAATAAGTTTTCTAAAAGCTTAATGTCATTCGGTTTCCCTCCTAATGAGTTCCTACGCCTCTTGCATAACTCACGGAGTGTTGTCTCGGGGTCTTTCGTATTGAATCTGTTATTGCCCGAGGGTGCTTGTGACGCCGCCGACTTGGATATGTACGTTCCTAGCGATGGGCGTTCCATCGTCTACTATCATCTCATCAATACCTACGGATACACCGTCGACCTTGATCCGGTTGAAGACGTATACAGCCGTGATACCTGTATTGCCGACGTCGTGCGTTTCCGGCGGGATGGTCGTGTGGTGGATCTCGTGGTTTCAATTACCAACAACTCTCTTGATCCTATTGTCAATTTTCATTCCACGGTCGTGTGGACGCATCTTGTCCGGGAACAATCCGAGCTATCAAGGACGATCACGGTTTCAGATTCTGCTTGCAGTCCAAAAGCAGCACCAATTCAACAACGGTGGATGGAATACGTTCAGTTAACATGATATGGAAATTGGGCTTAAACTAGCGACGAAGGACCCATCATTTCTTACGCGTAGGTGCTGTATCATGTACGCAGGGTTTCTAGGTCATTGTATATTGTTGTAGTGGAGTAATGTTTTTATCTGTCTTGTATTGGATCGCACGTGAGGAAAGTAGCGGGCTTTGCGGTTGATGAGACCGCCCTACAGAGTGAAATAAGGCATGCATATATCTAACAATGTGGATTGGCGGGCCGATAGTTATTTGGCCTCGTGACCGTGACTTTGGTCTCGGCTTTCAATGTCACCGGCTTTGCAGCTTCTTCGCGGTCAATATCCAGATTCTTGAACATTTGCGACGTTTGCGGCCAGTTGCGTTAGTGGGTCAAGGTTTACGAAACCGCGCTGAACCAGATCAATTCCTATTACATAGTATTACTTATTCTCATATTGCCGCCTTGCCAAGATCTGTTAAATACTTCTGAATCGAACGTCAACATGCACTTTTACTCCAGAGATCACCCCCCGTCACTCGTATCATGTCTTCTCATCCTGCTATCGACGACCATACACACTCTCTATCGACCTGTTCAGTGACAGGCGAGACTCACGAATGGCGCCCTGCACAGGAAGGTGACAGTCGATCACCATGTCCAGCACTTAATACGATGGCGAACCACGGCTATATGTATGTTGTTCGCCCGCTAAGCTTGAACAGTGAATTAATGCAGATAAACAGTGCACGAGACGGAAGGAACGTCAGCCCATGGGATCTGGCCGCAGGTTTAAAGGCGTGCTATAATCTCTCAACGCTACTCGCGTACTTCCTCTCATTCGTCGGTTTTTTGTTGTTGCGAAGAATACGCAACGTCGATCTCCATGAAATTGGAGAACACGGACGGATCGAGCACGACGCTAGCCTTGTGCATAGAGATACAGCCAAAGGCCACAAATACGCACCCATTACAGTTGAAGAAGAACTGGTCAACAAGCTTATCATCGATGCGAAAACAGGTGATGAGGAGGGAGAAGGTCCGGAATACGGGGACCGACGCATCTTGATGGACGCGACTGATGTTGCGCGTTCTCGCGTCCGCCGAGAGAAACAAAGCCCAAAGCTCGACTCCATGCATGCTGAGATTGCTCGAGGCGAAATGGGTATTATTCTCGGCGTTTTGGGGACGCATGCGGGGAAGAACGCCGGTGTTCCTGTGGAGTGGTTGCGTGAATGGATCGGCTATGAACGCTTACCGACGGGATGGAAGCCTTCTCACGTGCAGGGGCTTTTCGACGTCGGCTCCCGTTCCAAGGCGATACGTAATGCGATGGAAGATTTCCAGGAAGGGGAGGAAGCTGAGAAGTCCTGTAAGTAACGGACGTCGGCTTATTTACTAATGGAAAGAGAGAGAAAAAAGATGTGGGTATTGTATATACGATAACCGCACTTGAACTATATTCAGTAATATACTACAACCATACTTGAACGCAGTCAGCAGTAGGGCATTAATTTACCGCATTGGAATCAAAGCACAAGTCTCAGCCATCTTCATTCTCTCAGTGCGCCGCTCACTTGGCCCCATCCCATGTTACAGTATTGGTATACTGCAGCCCGAGGGAGCATACAAGAGTATCGTATTCCGATGCCCCCGTTGGACTGGACAGTGGTAGCACATCAATGCCAGAAGTTAGAACTGCTTTATGTCGTGTGCTCAGTCATTTCTCATCAGGACAGCCCACTAGTTCCCAGAAATAAAGAGCCTACAGGATGGTTAATAAGTAGCCACTGAGTAGGATTGACAACAGATCACTTACTTGGAAACAAGATTAGAACTGACAACAGGAAGATGAAGACGCTGGCAGACGTCTAGGCTGACTACTTGCAATTCGACCAGGGCGTCTTTATCTTATGCAATTTTTTTTATTGACCGTAAGTCTTCAATTTCAATGCTTGGCGCGATTCTACTGGCTAATAAACACGACAGAGAGGCTTCTTTCGAAGGTCTGACATGGAAAAATTCTGGGAAAATTATCAATTTGGATTTTTGTGACGATCACCGAATGGCTGATCCCTCTCTCGAGCCAGTGGCAAGCATCCTAGAAGCTTCATTCATATCGCCAGCTTTTCATATCCCTTTATCTCGTATTTGATTCCTAGTCCTGCGACCTTACAGTGCAAAGAATAAGTCGGTCAAAGAAAGATCAACTGTAGTCTCGTTTAGAACCCTCGCGGCTAGCTTTAAGGCTTATCTTTAGGAATACGAACTAGAGAGCTAGAGAGTTTCCGGATATCTCTTCAAACATCAAACAGACCAGAGCATTCCTGTCACATCAAGCTTTTTCATTAACGCTGTCACCTAGGCTGTGCAGAAAGGTAATTCAAGACCCCTGATCGAGACAGAAGAATGATTCCAGACGGTACGTCATGATACGAAATCTGAACTTTTTGTCTGGTGACCACGAGGAGCTATGCGCCATGATCGAGCTTCGCGCTGGACCGCTGGGCCGTGTGTCGGAAGGCGAGCTTTTTGCTGCTTCGTAAGAGACAGGTTGAGCCATCATTCATGGAGGAAAGTCCGTCCACGACGTTGCCTTCTACTTGTGACTGATTTCATCTTGAAAAACTAAGTATTTGCCTGCGAATACCTTGGTAAGTTTTACCTCCAAATTCCCCCGTTGGCGTACCTGAGGCACCTCATTCAACGCATTTCAGAATGCAATGACTTTTGACCTACCTGCGGCACGCTCGATTCCTGGGACACCAATGCTGCACCCACTCAAAGACTTGAAGATTGTAGAAGACGTCGGGTTTTTACATTTTTGGTTACAATCAAGAAAGTGGGATGAAAGAGAGGGGCGTGCTGGAGATGTCGTATGATAGGTGTTGTCGCTTATCTGAACACATTGACTTATGGTCTACAGGAATTAGAAAAACCTTAACTTGATGGGTCAAGTGAATGGCGCACGGAGGGACTGATATGATTGAGACCTTTGCTTTGCTTTCAAGAAGGTAAATTGATGTTGTGGTGCTGTCTACGGATGATGATGGTAGACTCCTGACTAAGTAAGGATATGGTATACTGCTTGCTCACTATGGTGCAAGTAAGGATTATGGTATACTACTGATTATGGTGCCAGTGAAGCTATGGTATACTACTGAATAGTGAGTTATAATCAACTCCGAGTGTTGTCGACACCTCTATACATTAGGATCTCGTATTGTATCTTGGTAAAATAGCGCCCGAAATGGAAAGGATTACGACTTCTGAAATGCTTCCTCTTTTTGGAATTCTTCCATTGCAGTACGTATCGCCTTGGAACGGGAGACGACGTCGAAAAGCCCCTGCACGTGAGAAGGCTTCCATCCTGTCGGTAAGCGTTCATAGCCGATCCATTCACGCAACCACTCCACAGGAACACCGGCGTTCTTCCCCGCATGCGTCTCCAAAACGCCGAGAATAATACCCATTTCGCCTCGAGCAATCTCAGCATGCATGGAGTCGAGCTTTGGGCTTTGTTTCTCTCGGCGGACGCGAGAACGCGCAACATCAGTCGCGTCCATCAAGATGCGTCGGTCCCCGTATTCCGGACCTTCTCCCTCCTCATCACCTGTTTTCGCATCGATGATAAGCTGGTTGACCAGTTCTTCTTCAACTGTAATGGGTGCGTATTTGTGGCCTTTGGCTGTATCTCTATGTACAAGGCTAGCGTCGTGCTCGATCCGTCCGTGTTCTCCAATTTCATGGAGATCGACGTTGCGTATTCGTCGCAATAGCAAGGAGCCGCCAAATGAGAGGAAGTACGCGAGTGGCGTCGAGAGGTTATAACACGCCTTTAAGCCTGCGGCTAGATCCCATGGGCTAATGTTCCTGCCGTTTCGTGCACTGTTCATCTGCATTAGTTCACTGTTCAAGCCTAGCGGGCGAACAACATACATGTAACCGTGGTTCGCCATCGTATTAAGTGCTGGACATGGCGATCGACTGTCGCCTTCCCGTGGAGGGTGCCAGTCATGAGACTTGCCTGTTACCGGGCAAGTGACTCGAGAGTATGTCTGTTCGTATGTAGAAGGATGAGAAGACATGAGATGAATCGCGGGGAGTGAACTTGCCTACTGACGTTCGAGTCGAGCAATATTTAAAGGGATCCTAACGAGACGGGAAAATCAAGATTGGCAATGCACGTTTGATACGAATCTGCCAGTGCTTAATGACAGATGAGTTTCAGGCACTGCCCACTGTAATCTGTCGCTGTTTCAACGGCTCGTCAGCAGTCGATGCTTCAAGTGAATTTCTGTGACCAACAAAAGTCTCAAACGTCCGAGCATCTGGCCGCTGCAGATATTGACTGCCACGATTTCCAAGAAGCCGAAGGACCTTGTAGGCGACACCAAGCCGACGGATGAGCAAAAGTCACAGCACGGTGGTCTGATGAGAAAAGAGTCACTTTTTCAGAGCTAATTAGGCCTGATAACTAGATAAACAAGGAGTTATCAGGCCAGATCAGGCCTAATTAGCTCTGAAAAGGTAGTCTTCGGCCCGCGATCCGCCTTCTCACACCTTTGCTGTCCATGATTCTCGCTGATATCTCGAGTGCTTTCATCTTCTATCAGCGTGACCCTGGCATCTATTGCACCGCTCGGTGAGAACGTTCGTTCCATCTACATGTTTCATGTCGTGGACAGCCTTCCCTTTGGCTTGCAGTAGGGATCAACAACGTCGATAACCCTTTCGATACCCCCTGATAATTGATGATGTATCCAACCTGCAGAACTAACTCAACCGAACGCTGTTTGGTCATTTTCCGTATTGCGATGGCTTGTCCAAAAATCCAGCCCCATTTCAATTATCCCATTATTCAGCATCCGCGGTCAGGACGTTTCATGAGAAATAACGTCCTTCGAAGGGAGGTACGGAATTTGAGAAATCGCGTCCTTCAAAGGGAGGTACGGAATCAGCAAAGGACGTATTTTCCCACGTGACATAAGAAAAGCTTGAACTCGATCCCTGACCTTCGTCGACTCGGAGCAGGGGTGCATATTTCTTCAACAGCTCTTAGTACTATTGTAAGAAGATCCTCACTGAGCGGTACGTAGCCCACGCCGTGGTCGTGGAAGAGCTACACGCGCCTCGTACTCTCCACCCAACCGATCAAGGCGCAATTCCAGGGGCTGACGGCTACTCCTACCTTCAAGGATATACCTGTTTCGGACTTGGGTTCCCATTCGAGACAAGGGTAAGCGGGTCGACCGCACTACTACGCTGGCTATTAGCGCGGGGTCATAATTACACCGACCTGGACCATCTTCCCCGCGTCTGTCATGACTCGCCCCCCGAACACCTTCGTTTCGGGCGGAGGCGGCTCAGATGAGTCTCTCGCCGGCTACGCCTACCGGGTTGATGTTGATTGCCGTGGTCTCAACCTCTTGCAAAAAGAGCTTGAGAGGGACCGGCGCCTCGGGCCGCCAACCAAGCTCTGCCTCTTTCCTCCTCGGACATAGTGCTGTTGTTCCTCCTTGAAATTCACGGCCCTTCTTCGAAGGACATTCTTCGCCGCGCTCTGACCGTGTGGCTACAGCAGGCTACAGCAATTTCCTGCCGTCTCTTCTCCGGACGACTCGGTTGGAGCGAATCCTCGCCGTTTGCCTTACGTGGACTCTGCGGACGAACGAGGCCATGCCCGGCAGCGTCCCCGTCGATAAGATGTCCACCCCCATGTTGTTACTATGACGGATGAACAGGCTGCTGCAGTTTGCTCAATCCTTTGGTCGCAATGCATGCGTGAGGATGAGTTTTTACGCATGTCCTCTTCCGCTTCATATTCGCTTCGTATAGGGTCTTCTGTGGCTTCGTATGCACTTCATATGCTCTCCTTGGGTGTCGTACACCTTCCATCGTCAACGTGCTTGAATGGTGTCCATACACTTGCTTTCTGTGCTTTGTATGCTCTCCCCTAGCTTTGTATGCCTTCCGTTTTTGTTCTCTATGTTTTCTTTTATGCTTCTACCTTTCGCTTCGTATGCGACGGTGCACGGAGAGTCGCTTGCCTTGTATGCTCTCCTCTTGCACCTTCACGACTCTCCCCGTGCTTCTTTGTGGACTGGTATCTTGCGGAGTTTAGTATGTCTCATGCGCTAGAGACGAGTTTGCCTGGATATCCCGGTAATTCGTATACCGCCTCATCCTTACTTCGTATCCATATTCTGTTGAAATCTTGTTCCGTGGACTCGTTCGGACTCTTTTTCGAGTCGTGGCTTTGTCGCTCGAGTCGCTTCTCGGCCGATTTTTCATGGCCGCGTGTTCCTACACATAAAACTGCGAGACTCCAGACTCATGCTTTCCTACGGCACTTTTCGACCGTTTATATGCCCTGCGCGATCGTATCGGACCTGCTCCTCTGCCCCGTACCTCGGAACACACTGACACTCCTCTTTGCTGAACCGTTTACCTTAGAAACCGAACTTTGGATCTTGAAGGATGAATGATGCTTCACGGCTACTCGTTGTCCTACCATAAGTCATTCACCACCAAGGTACTGGATCTTCACAAGCAGTCAAAATATCACAATTCCGCATACCAATGATCTTTGGTCCATTTTATCAGACACAATCAGATGCCCAGTCGAATGTTAAAAGGTCGAGCCACTCCAACGCTACCGATTAATGACCAGTGATCTTCCATGTCCATCTACAGTTGTGTAGCTGACCTCGCCTTTGTGATGTGCCCGAGGGTGTTCCAACCTGAACAAGCTGTTACAGTGTATTACCGGCTATGCTGACAAGCATAGGTTTTACGTGAGAGAAAGATCCATAACAGTTTCCTTTAATATCAAATGATGACTCGATGGTGTTGAACTCACCCATCCAGCAAGAATAGCAGACCCGGAATCTCGGCGGTCTGTAACAATCTCTGCTATCAAATGATGACTTGATGGTTGCTGGTGTTAACTAACCATCAAGCAACGGTATCAGACCCGATATTCCAACGGTTCCAGCATTTTCTCCTAATCAGAGAATATTCGCCAAAATCTTCTCGTAATCTGATGGGATGAAATACTGAATTGTTCCGGGAACCACCGGTATCTGTTTGATCAGCTCAACAGCTTCGTGCATTTTTATCCAATTGTCTGTATACTTTTCGAGACACTATCACATCCCGATTGACTCGTACGGATATTTTGTGTCTGGTGAACGCACTGCAGAAATTTGTAGTCCGAAACTTCCCTCCTGGCTCATTTTGGAAAGAAGAAGCACTTCACTGTATGTCTAACAATTCCTCAATTTCTACGCGATCCCAACCTGCTAACATAGTGTCAGCCTCGGTGATATCACAGTGTTTGAGATAGACGTACTATAGCCCAAGTGGACCTCTGATGGAAAACCTTTGTGTGGAGCAGCTGCTGCATTGTGCCCGTTTATGTGCAGGCGTCCACGAGGAACGAGTCTCGGCACAGGCTAGCTTGTGGGCCTCAGGGTCTCAGCGCTCAGCGCTCAGCGGCTGTAACCGTCCATGATCTTGCCCTTCGATTGAAAAAGGATGATAGTCTCAAGGGAAAGTTTTTTTTTTTTTCATTCTTGGTCCAATGTTCAAAAAGCTAATTTATCGCTTGAACCAGGAGAACCTGGGACACCAATTCGAGAAAAAGATGTTTTTGATTTTGACTTAATTTGGCCACTCACCTTCGCCGGCCCGGTGGACACGATGCCGCGGCTTATTCCAAAATGTTAGGTGGCGCCAATCGATCTTCATCTACTGCAAATTTATAAACCCGATTAGACAAAAATCATTGTCTGTCACGATGACATGCTCTTTCTCCCTTTTGTGTAAACTTGGACCATATCGAGAATTATTTGTCTTGGATTCCACTATCGGATGGCCGCCTATACCTCTTTAATATTCGCTGCAGGTCCGAAACTCGCGTCAATATGCTCTGTCGGTATGGCCACCCCCTTTGAAGCTCGATATTATCTACCCTGACAAAACTGGAACCATTGTAACTTGAACGTACATTTTCAGTGTTGAAATCCTAGTGTTCTTTGTGAGGGTCGCTATCGCGTGTGTATCTGCGTACCTTTGTCGCTGAACCACATTGTCAGAACACGCATCCCGATTTACCAAAATCGAGGTCTATTCCAAAAGTAGAAAAATGCATCAGGAACAGTGGACATAATTTGGAGATTGATTGTGCGATTGTTTTGAAGCAGTCACTGGACCATTGTTCCACTGCTCCTGAAAGGTATGCGACAATGAGTTTCCCACATCCCTTCGTTGCAATCTTCCTTTCGAAGTCTCGCATTGTCCGAGGTTGGTATTAAACAACATCTGTCGGTGTGTGGAATGGCCACAGTGCCTCATATTTATTCCATCGGTTCTATTACTCACTCTCCGCAAGCACATTCTTGCCCGCTTCCTACGAGAACCGGTATCGAAAAACGAAGATGGCAGTTTTCCGACTTTCACTTCCCACAGAACTCGCACGTAAAATCATCGTCAACTGCCTCCTCGACCCAGAGTTCTATACTGATCCATTTGACCTCGCGAGAGTTTCTCGTCAGTGGCGAGGGATCATTAATGCAGAAAACTCACTATGGGAGACACTTCACATCACATGGCTTGCAGGTCCTAATGGGAATTACTATCTGCTCCATCCCTGTACGCGCATCGCTCCTTTCGGTGTAAGAGCACAGGAGCTGGGCAATTCCCAAGACTTGCTAAAGAGAGCTCAGACTTGGCTAGCATGTTCTAGGAACGTCGATGCGAAACTGTCTCTTTCCCTAGAGACCGACGGAACAGAGCCCAAAACTCTCCTCCCTGCGTTTTTAAAGCAGTACAGGAACCGTTTGCGTCAGCTGTCTCTGACAACGTCTATGAGCACGGTAATGCATTTCATTCGTTGCATCAAAGAGCTCAAAGACGGTCAAGTGGCGGGGGAATCGCTGTTCCCGTATCTCGAAGTATTTGAGTTTCACGTCATTTATCGCTCTGCACCGGGAACTACTCTTCGCGGACTTCAGCGACTCGACTTGAGCCAGTTGCCGGCGCTAAAGTGTTTGAAAATCCGGGGTTTCAAGGGCGATGTAAATCGGCAGGGGTTCCTCAGCTGGAAATTTGTCACTGGGATCCCCTTCACGCAGCTCGTATCTTTATCTCTGGAAGACCGCAAGATCAGTTTCACTAGCACACGCACCATTCTCGAAAAGTGCATTCATTTAGAGGAGTTTTCCGCTCTGATAGAACAAGAGAGCGAGAGCAGCGGAGAACTTCCCTATCATCCATCAACATTTCCCAACCTCCGAATCATGTCTGTGTTTTTCCTCCCAAACTCTTATGCCTGCGGATTCGTGGCGCGATTCTTCAGACTCATACATACTCCAACTCTCAAGGAACTCACAGTTGATGCGCAGTACGCCATAGACGAATCAACGGAACTCGCCTCGATGGTGTCTCACATGCTCCGTCCGAGCCACACATTTTATTCGATCCAAGCCCTGACATTGAGCGTCGACCTCACTATGGATTCGATTATCTCCATGCTCAGAGACTTTTCTAGCCTCAGATATCTTCGTCTCTGTGCACCAGTACGTGGAGGTCCTGGAGAGACATACCTTAGATGCGGTTACCTGCAAGTCCTGGAGATGATGACTCAGGCACAAAATGGTTATGATCTCCCCTTGCTGGAAGAGATATTTATCGAGGACAATGTCTCATCTGAGGTTCATCGTATGACGACACTCTTGCTCGAAGATGGGAAAGTAAATCCTGGACTCGCTCACCATCTAGGATTGGTAGCGATTCAATCCTTCGTTGAGAGCAGATGCAAACCTGAAGTGCATATTGGATATGTATCGATTACATGGAAAAATGTCGGACGCGATTGGTCGTCTGCTGGACTTGAAACGGTTGAGTACAAGTGCCCGTACAACCACCCAGCTTTGAAGGTTAAGGAGAATTCGGTGGAAATCGTAGTCAAGTGCTTTCCACACCGCCAACATACCTCGGAGGTTTGTTGAATTGGTGTGGGCTCAGGCAATGGGATATACTATTCACAAGGCTGGATCCAAAGGCGCACTAAAAGTTGTACTAAGTGCTGATTAGATACGCATAGTTACACATCCTGTTTGATTAATAAAATTTGACATCGGGCTTCCACTGATTGCGAGAGTCGCCCCATAAGCAACGGCCTGTACGTGCATTGCCAAAGTCAGTGCCGGTTCACGAAAGTCTCAGGTGAGTTTCAGGTCACTTGCGAACTATATCTTCATTGAGTAGCTCGAAGATTAGAAGTAAGGTTGAGAGAGAAAATACCCTGTTTGATTTCCATGGTTCGATGAGGAAACCAGCCATCAGATTTTGATGATTCAGAATTTGATTGGCACGTGCAGATAAACTCGGCACGTGCGCTACGCGTTGTTGACGCGCAAGTAGTCCACGTGTTAGTCTAAATTTTGCTCCGGTTGCGCTCAGACTTAGGGACACTCTCTGGCTTAGAAGGCATTATCCCACTGGCCTCAAACCTCTTCGTTACGCTGCTGAACACTGAGCTTATGAGCTGTGCAATATTCGGACCAGATTTAAGATTTCTCCACCACTTGTCCGCAGGACGATATCTTGTCTCGATTCCGACCACGGTCCATTAGATGACATTAACACATAGCTTTAACTCTATTTCTAACGCTGGCCGACATGCTAATCTGAGTAATCATGAATTTTGCTTGTTCGCTTCTTTCTCCGACTAATTATCGACCAAACGGATTCTCATGGGAGTTCACAAGAAGACAAGCATTATTGCAAGTGCTATTTCCGCTCCTGCTTCTATGCCGACTTTTAACGCAGAATTATACAGGTATTTTTGTCTGTGAACCAACAACACGTATACAATAATTGGTCGATATCCAATAATTCAAGCTACAGAGAAATAGAAAGAACAAATTTGACTGGCAGGTATTAATATGGTATCAACTCGAACGCGGAAACTCGTATGAGGCTCACATTGATGCTCTAGGAGCTATACTATCTCATTTGGTGAAGTAATCTGATAACTCCGCTGGACTAAACGATAGCTTGTCCACTTCTGCCCCTACACATCACATCTGCCGCACATAAGCTCTCGTGCCAGACAGTCCTTTAGACGCGGGAGATGGTGTAAACAACGAACAAGTGGAGGTCAAGAAGACAAGCCGATCGACTAGATCATTTCATGTTAGATGCGCATGACCAGATAATTCGCTCCAATCTATTCATACCGCTAAAATCACTTTCTCTTTGCCTGCGCCCTCATCAGTGCCTCGATCGCTTTCCTTCCTTCTGCACGGCGCTCCCCCGTCTTTGCACAAGAAGCACATCCAGTGCTGATGTCAAAAATTGCTTTGTGAGTCGAACAATGCGCCGCATGTCCCTGTGCCACACAGTCTGGGTTGAGACGATGCATAGTATTATTCCCTTGTGACCTTGGACTGGTCAACGGGCGTTGAGCAAGCGGGTACACAATATCTGGGTCCAAGGAACACTGACCACGGCATACTTTTTTGGATTTAGCAATTGACGTGTAGGTGAAGGATGGTTGCTATCAGGCTATATGATGTTATCCAAAGGTTTGACAACCATCCTTAGCACCCGCAAGGTCCTTTTATAGGCTAAGACGTACTGATGCTTGCACACCTTCGGACACGGTGGAGTCATTTGGCCTCTGGATGCACAAGTATGTTCATAAGGAAGGCGCCCAATCGGGCAATATCTCCAGCGCCTGACGTGCACCATCAATGGCTGTGACCCATTCACCTAAAGCGCCTGCCTTCTGGACACACGTTTTTGTTCGACAGAGATTGACTAAACTTTTCCGCTTCCACCTCAACCCATGTTACGGGCAGGATACCTACTCAACGTGCTACTGATTCGCAGCCCACCCGTTAGAGTTGGTGTATCAATAGATTCGACGTTGAAATTAGACTTTACGTGAGTATGCCTCGTGTCCTGCCATCGTTATGAGCACAAGTCCATTCTACCTGCATAACTGATCCATGAGGCCACCTCATGTCCTGATGAAGTGCGTGGAAAAGCTTTATGTCGTACTTATTTATGTCAAAGATGTAAGCTCTAAACGGAAATATTGATAAAGAAGCACCCACTAGTGTCTATGCTTGGGAAAAGTGGAGATAACAAGTGAGTATGACATACGGCTCAGCCTATCATATTCTTTTATTTCGACGCAATTTTTTTTTGTACACCAACTAGATCGACGTTTCCGCGTGTAGATGCTGCGTTTTGTCTCATACGAGGTGATGTTTGTGAGACGTAAATACTCTTTGTTCTGCCTGTACTGACGACAGCAGCTGGAGCCATTACGGACCGATTGATTCAAAACATCAAAGCTGTTTAGCGAGTTGCCGTCGGTGTAAGTCGCAAATTCTACGGACGTTGGCTCCTAAATCCTAATGTCAACATGGCGACATTACAGTGTCCATAAAGGGGGAAAATGTTTCCTGGATTTCCGCTGTCTTAGGGTATTGCGGATGTTTGACCAAATTTTCGCACCCTAAAGTGTTTGTCATTTCTCATGTATCATCTTCTGCAGACTATGTCTTTACAAACGCTTTATACTACAAGCTTTTTCATCGATGTTCTGCGTGCCCCAATGATTTTCTTGTATCGTCAGTCAACCTTGCAGCCTGCTTCTTCATCCACATTTCGCATGCAGAAACGAGAAACTTTGGGGGTTTTCTTTTATCATTGCTGGCCTCGGAGTGATAGACCTTGAGCTTGGGAAGTCACGCCAACCTGCGCATGCGGTTTTAATGTTCTTATGGGTGCTCCATATAGTCGATCAGAGCCGACCTGCAGTATCTCCACTCAAGCATCCACTCTTGCCTTCCCTCTGTGGTATCTCCGTAGTTCCTCAGTTGGCTCTGAATTCCCAATGTGTCAAACGTCACTCCTTTCACCTTCAAGGTCCATTTTACGTGTGCGTGAGACATGTGGCACCTAACCTGTATACAAGTAGACCAAAGTCGATGGACCGCTTGCAACGTACCCGTCTGGCTCTAGCCATAAATCAGATGAAGCGTTGAGACATGTTAGGTGTCGAAAATACTCACACTACCTGCTGGTGGAGTTGATTTCTGCTTTTGTGCTTTAATTTCTTGTACTGATCTTATCGCTAGGTTGCATCGTTATATGATCACTTTCAATTTTGCATTTCTATGTTTTACCAGGACTTGTCCATCATCCTACAACGTGCCAACAGTTTCTCTCTCCCACGGTGTCACGAAGTGCATCGGCCGAGCCGAAGACCGAAATCATTCCAACATGTTCGCTCGAGGCTTCTCAGGAGATCTCGTTTTCTTCATAATGTTTGATGAAGTAGGCGATCCATTCCATCCTGATGGACATGCTCATTACTAGTTAATGCAAGCGTCATACCGACCCTATACCCAAAAGTGTCCAACAAAATTGTATCCTGTTAACAAGGTAGTACTATGTCAAGCTTCGACCTGCACGTCTTCCAGGATCCCATTTATGATTGACACGCATCTGGCCTCACCCGTCAATCTATCGACGAAGAGGTCTCAACTACGCACTCTTGAAAGACGCTTCAAGAAAATTGGATACTTGTGCTCGTACTAACCGAGCATTCAATCTTCGTGTCGCGAAAACTGCAACTTTCTTTTCTCCGTTTCATATATTCTGGCGGAGGCTCGAGCTCGAGTCAGGCCTGCAATGATTCTCGAGGACGGCCGATCTACTTCATGAAAAGAAGATCATGTTTCGTGCAGATGTAGAAAAACTTCATTCGGCATCGAGCGGGCGTCAATCCTTATAAAACATCACAAGCTTTTTAGCTCTCTGGTATAGTACGTTCACTCCGGTCATCATCCATTCATGTCGTCTGCTGTGCCCTCTGTATCGCGAACGAGAGCTTACATACTCCTTTCCCTTTTTTCCACTGCTCAACTCCTGGATATCGTGAATGTCACCGCTCCTGTCATTGCGTTGCCAAAAGTCACCCATGACCTTCATCTCCTCGTATCAGAGAGTCAATGGGTCCTGAATGCATATACCCTGACGTTCGGTGCATTTCTCCTAACCGTGAGTTGCCTAACATAGATCTTTCGTTTCGCATCAAAAGCTCGGTGATCACTTTTAGGGAGGTCGATTAAATGCTGTATATGGTCCCAAGGCGCTTTTCATTTCCGGCCTCATGATGGTCGGACTGGGATCCGTCATTAACGGATTCGCCACCAACGGTCCTATGCTGTTTGTAATTAGAGCCTTGCAGGGGATTGGTATGTTGTGTGGATGTGTGTGAAGCATCGTACTAGTTCGGTCTGACGTTCCCTCGAGGTGCTGCGTTCACGGTTCCGTCTGCAATCACTATGATCGTGCTGCTCTTTCCAAACAGAGTAGAGCAGGATCGTGCATTATCGCTGTGCGTTGATTTCGGGCTGTTATTTTTTTCTGTTTTTCCGTCTAAAACTGTTTTTAGATATGCAGGACTTGGTGCCGTCGGAAACATGGGAGGGCTTGTTATGTGAGTCCCTCGTCAATGTACAAGAAGACTTAGGACACCTGCGTTTGATATTTAGAGGTGGTATCATTTCTGAAAAAATTGGCTGGAGATGGTGTTTCTGGCTCATGGCGATGGCCATTCTCCCGATATGCGCTGCGACTTTTATCCTATCACCAAGCCCCGCTAGTACAAGAAGTAAAAGTGACGTTTTTAAACACATGGACTGGATCGGGCTGTTCCTGATGACTGGTGATCGCCGACTCGTGATGCTAATGAACGAGCGTAGTCTGATCTTTCCTTGTTTCATAGCCTCTGTCCTTCTCCTCGTTTTTGCCGTCACCGAAGGAAATGCCAAAGGCTGGGCGTCAAAAGAAGTGCTACCCCCTCTCATCATATCCCTGCTTTTGCTTCCTCTCTTCGGCTATGTAGAGACAATTGCAAGGGAACCGCTCATACCACCTTGGATCTGGAGTCTTCCGACATTCACTCCCTTATTCTTTATTGTCCTGAGGTACCACCAAACATTTTATGGAATGATTGACATTGACAATAGATCCCTTCTATCAGTGAATATGCCTACATGAACACAATAGTTTTACAAATATCAGAAGTCTTCCAGCGAGTTTGGAAAGTGTCCGAAATTAATGCTGCTATTAGAATGTAAGTACACACCGTATGCACACCGTCCATGCTTGGCATGACGACACTTTACAGTGTTCCGTTTGGCCTGACAGGTGCTTGAAGTCTTTTTCGGCAGATGATCCTTCTTTAATATCGTTCTAGGTCTTTTCACGACTTTCATTGTCGGATCACTTACACCATACGTCTCCCCACGCTTTCTTCTATCCGGTGGACATGCACTCGTACTTGTTGGAGCTGCGCTCCTCGCCTTTGCAGGAACAAAGGACACGTACTGGTCCAGGGTCTTCCCTGCCTTTATCATTTCATGCAGCGGGATGGCCATGGCTTTCGTCTCCTCAAAGTGGGTGTCGAGTCAAATGAATGGTAAATGAATGTCCTAACAAGGCTCTACCAGCATCGCCATGCTACGTGCACCTCTATTCGACCCCGATATTGATCCGCTCGAGAGCACATCCCTCATCGGCGCCATCTTCAATGCGAGCCTGCAAATTGGATCCTCGATAGGTCTTTCGATTGTCATCGCCATAACCACCAAAGTGAGTGGCGGCGACGTGAGCAACTTTGATGGATACAGGGCTGGTTGGTGGTTCATCGTAGGTCTAGCTGGGTTCGAAGCTGTGCTTGCGGCGGTCTCGCTGTGGCGTCATGGGATCCCACCCGAACGTCCGGATGATGAGAGGACTCTTGAAACAGGTCAAGCTACACCTTGCGAAAAGCCATCTGAATAGGTCTAGGCATAGGTTTCAATTGTAGCTTCCCATGATATGTATATATATATATATATAATATAGAGAGAAATAATGGATGTGTCTCGAGATAGAAAATCCCGGAGGCTCTGATCCTTTTTCTCATTACATGGCACTTCTTTGAGAAGTGCCATGCATGGCATTTTCCAAGACTCGAATTCAGTAACCCGGCTATCCCTGCTGTCACCGATCGAAACATGCATGCACATCATTCAGTGTCGTTGTCGGCATGTTAATCCAGCAGCATAATTTCAAGATTCGACAGATGTTTGTTCCTATCATTGCCACTTTGTAATAAGAGAAGCTTCATTCTACCACTCAACATACACGAAAAATGTAGCTGTGATCGATGTATTTCTGGAGCCAGCGCTTTGGGATGCTTGAGATTGCATCAAACGATGGCACTAAAGGGGGATGTAAAGAGGTTAGTCCAGCTTTTAGTGGAATCAGTATGGAGCGGGAACTGAAGTTCTTCATGTATTCGTCGCTCGCCAGGACGCAAAGTTAAACAGAAGGGACGGAATCAAAAACGCGTTGAATAGCAAAAGAAAATTGCTTCCAATGCCGAGGTCCGAGGTGTCGTTTTGCCAATAACAATCTGGATCCGCAAGTTCGATAATCTGTAGTGTGGGACGAAACACAGGCACGAGGCAATTGTCCATTTCAACGGTGTCTGATTATCTCACCGACGGCCAGCGCACACACACACACAGCCACAACTAACCTTGATCGGGCCCATCAGTCCCATTTCTTGCCGAACCTCGTTATAGCTCTCCCTGCCGTTTCCATCTTCTTTCGCTTCTTCGGGTCGTTTCTCCTTTTCTGCTTCTTCGTCGGACTTCCTGTGCCTACAGCGCCGCTATGAGCAGGAGCCCTGATTTTTGGCTGCACGACGGCTCTGTCGTCCTCAGTGTCGAGAACACGTTGTTTCGCGTGCACCAGACTATTCTCGTCAATCATTCTCAGGTGTTTGCGGATCTCTTCAGCCTGCCCCAGCCGAACTCACCGGAGGGGGAAGACGAGGTGATAGAAGGATGTCGTGTCATAATTCTCTCTGACGATAGCGCGGCCGACTTTGGAGATCTCTTGGGCGCGATATATCATCCCTCGTATGTTGTCTTTTATTCTTGATAATGTTCTGAGCGACACTAATTTGTTTATTTAGACATTTTTATGCTTTACCTACCGGCGCGGACCTCGACGTCCTGCTTGAGTTTATCAGCGGAATCTTACGACTGAGCACGAAATACCTCATTCCTGCGCTGCGAAAACGCTGCATATCCCTGCTGACCGCGCGGTTTCCAGCGGCGTACGAAGACTACATGGCATCTTCACCACGGCCGTATACGCCATCTCTCGTCAAGAGTGCCGGTGGACGTTCTGAAGCGAACGGTACCACTCAAGCGGACATTACAGCTACGACAGCGACATATAACAACATAACCTTCTCTCTGGCAACCTCAACGCTGCCGACGACCGCTGCATCCTCGACTTACCACATCACTAGCCCAACTCTTGTCAACCCAACCCCGAACAACGCCGTGCACCCATCAGCCCCAACAATTGCATCAACCCACACACGCCGGCACTCCTCCAACCACCACAGCCGCGAGCGCGAGCACGTGCATTCCCGTGACAAACCCAGCAAACCCATGAAGGTCTCCACTCCTCCCCACATGCCCGCCTTCCCGCTCCCCAAGTCTTCCTCGCTCATGCGCTGCATCGCCCTCGCCCAATCCACAAACGTCCCCACCATCCTCCCGTATCTATACTACCTCCTCGCACGTACCTCCTCCCCGCGCCGTTTCCTCTCGCACTCCCCCACGTCCATATCCTGGCACCAAAAGACGCTCATCCTCATCGGCCGCACGCACCTGCACGCCGCGGAGCTCTCCCTCTCACACGCCTTCCTCATCGCGTTCGAGGCGTCGCCGAGTTGTCTGGCGCCGAACGCGTGCAGAGCGAGCAGGGGCCCGATGGTGGAGTGGGCGTTGTTGTGCACGACGGGCAGGGGCCCGGAGCCCCTGAGGCCTTGGGAAAGGTGGGAGAGGCTCGGAGTCTGTGATAGGTGTGTGGGCCATGCGAAAGGGAGGCATGAGAGGGGTCGTAGGGAGGTGTGGGATAGGTTGCCTGGGTTCTTTGAGATGGGGTCGTGGAGCAGGCTCTGGAAGACACAGGATGCGTAGGTGGATCAGGTGACCTGCTTGTTATTTGTGTGTATGTTGTGGACGAAGAGGAGGACAGAAGATGGTGATGCATCTGACTTTTCTCCGTGAGATATGTATGTCATGAAAGTAATGTATTGCTAGGACCTCACTTATTTATGTAACTTTAGAGTTGCTAAGGCGATCTCTATCATGCCATTCGTATGATGAAGGTCACAGCCCCGGTAAATGCTTCCATTCGCCATTATTTGTGTTCCGGCGTCCAGAGCTCTGGTCTGTTTCTTTTTGACAGTGGGAATAAGCGCATTCGTCATCTACTGTCCAGTATGCCAATTGACGTTGCACATCACAATCATGATGAGCAAGATGAGTATTCAATACTCTGTTCCATGAAGGTTCTGTCCAAATATGCTGGAATGACATGCACATCAGGGCATAATCACGCCTCTGTATCACTAAGCGCGGAAGATACATCCGTTAGATCTATGGTGGTGTACGGGCCTGACCTCCGAAGAAACGGACCGTGAACATCAAGGATGACTGTCCAATGGCATCACAGAAGCCTGACAATTTCACCTCATCAGCCTCGACTAGTTTGATCGCTGCAATCGTGATAGGCATTTCAAACTCGGAATGAACTCTTTTCCGGCGCGGTTGCACGCTGAGAATGTTCAAGACCTCTTTCATTTCTACCACACTTTACGCCCATGAGTTACTTGTGAGGTAATGAGGGTCTTTGTTCCGAGAAGCTATACGATTGAAACAGAGTCCTGTGCCACTGGTGATTTCGGAGTTTCAACAGCCACTTGTCCACTTTTGTGCTGATCTCAGAGGACGGATAGATCTCACTGTAGCACCTTGGCAATCTTGAACATGTGCCAATCTTGAATTGAGTAACTACTGATAACGGGCCACTTGAATGAACGGATGAACAAATCCTGAATACAAACTCGGAAACATACCTCCCGTTCATGTCTTATCAGACAGTGAGTGGTCTTGTGGTCTTACCGGATGATGAACACTTAGATGAGATTGTCAAGAATAATGAGACACATTCAATGTAGAACGTTTTGCCCGACTTCTATTGATACCATTGCGATTAGCTCGGTTAAAGCCACATACAACGCTGACATGTACCTTCGATAGGACTATAAATGTGGGCAGAGGCCGCAGAGATAGCAGACCCTTTTTCACCAAACATTCCTGATGTACTTGTACACTCCCGTCATCGCTGTAGCATTCCTTCTACCTGTATTTGCTGCACCGAGTTCTTTGGTGCCAGTGGAGAAGGTCGATGGCGAGACTTCGGGAAGACACATCGTTAGACTTCGGTCTGGCGTAGACCGATCGTCTTTCGCCCTTGCCACAAATATTGTTCCAACACATAACTGGACGATTATTAATGGATTCGCTGGTAAGCCCCAATTTTGTGAACGGGAAGCCACTTTTTGACCTGAATTGGACATAAGGCAAGTTCACTGAAGATCAGGTTAATATGCTGCGCGCAAACAACGACGTTGAATCAATTACTGAGGATGGTGTTGTACAAGCTTCAGTAGTTGCCACCCAGTCGGAGCCCGTTTCATCACCAGCTTAAATCATATCGTAACACATGGTCACCTAGGAACAATGCTACTTGGGGAATTGCTCGCCTAAGTTCTAGTGGGAAACTTGTCAATCAGGATCCAAAGTATGTCGCTGGAGCTATGTGTCCGCGGTGAGGACTCATGACAATCAGCGCCTTAAACTTTCAATTTGTCTATGAAACGACTGCTGGTGTCGGGGTTGACATCTATGTCCTGGGTGAGTTGACATATACCTCCAATTTGAAGTAGAGTGTGCTATATCTTCACCCTTTTTACAGACACCGGTAAGATTAACTTTTGGTTAATTTATAGACCTGTGGCTCGATATATTTACAATACGTAGGTGTTAACACAGGACATGTAAGTCTTAAAATTTTACAATGGTTTGTCTTAAATTTGAGATTCGGAATTTCTAGACCGAGTTTGGTGGCCGCGCACGGTGGGGCGCTACCTTTGGTGGATATGCATCAGTCGACAACAATGGCCATGGAACCCACTGCGCGTCAGTGCTGTTTTACTCTGAATTCCCATTGTCCTCCTGATCTCATCTCTAGTGGCACTGCGGCAGGTGGTTCTGTCGGAGTTGCCAGGGCAGCTACGATCATTGCGGTCAAAGTTCTTGGCGATAATGGGTGAGCTATTTGGCGTTCCAAGTCTTTCAGTTTAATCTTTGAACTTTTGAACTGAATAGCTCAGGTTTTGTTTCCGACATGTAAGAAATAATATTCAGTGAAGCGAGACTTCTCTAATTGTATATGACGAAGTATATCTGGACTTGACTGGGTACATAACCAGGCAAGCACTTCCGGCCGACCATCAGTTGCATCGATGTCTCTCAGCGCTAATCAACCCTCCGTCCCATTTGACGATGCTGTGACTTCGGTAAGCCTCTGTTTTCACATAGTGTTGCCAACTTATTTTCATAATCTATAGCTCACATCGATTGGAGTCCATGCCATTGTCCGTACTCATATGTCTGGCATGTGTCCTGCTGTTTTATTAACATTCTTCAGGTGGCAGCGGGAAATAACAATATCGATGCAGGCAATGTATCACCTGTTCGGGCGACTGGTGCCGTTGCCGTTGGAGCAAGCAATATAGCGGACTCTAAAGCGTCATTCTCAAACTACGGATCAGTCGTTGCGCTTTTTGCTCCAGGTGAAAATATTATTAGCGCATATATTGGCGGAACTACGGTGAGGATAAGTATTCAACCATCAGATGCAATTGATATATGCAAAATCAGACATTGGCCATTTATTCTGGCACATCCCAGGTATGTGTCACGGGACTCCACATTGAGCGTGAGGAATTTATGAAGAAACATAGGCCACCCCTCACGTCGCCGGGTTAGCCGCTTACCTCATTTCTTCCAGAGGAAATACGACACCGGCCAATATGCGCACCAATCTCAAGAATCTAGCCTTGAATGGTGTTCTCACCAATATCCGTGAGCATTACTAGTCCATCCACTTTACACATACATTTACATGCATTCAGCCACTGGAACCGTGAATCAACTTGCACAGAATGGGCTCGCTCCAAAGTGAACCAAGTATCTCCCATAACTATCCTGAAATATGTATGTACTATGTACTAGTGTATGTCTCTACAGTGTGTAAGAACTCCAAATAACTTGGTCTTGGTCACTCACTCTTCTTCCTAATCCGGACATTGAGCGCATGGAGAAATCAAAGTGAAAGTACTGGTTAGTTGCATCTTATGTATGGAGATTAACACCAGAAATATGCCTTAGTTGCCACAGAAAAAGACCTCTGTTCCATAAAATTTACTAGAGACAACCTATTGGTTATGGGCTACCTCATTTGCAACAAACACAGTGCGCTAACGCATATTTGGTACATCAGCAAAAAGGTGGTTAAGTTATTTGGTCAAATTATAGCCCTGTAAACCATTACTTGAAGAAGATATAATGTTTAAACAGAATATAGAAACATGATCCAATATCATACTTGACTACTATTATGATAAAGGTGTCAGCCTGAATGTTAGAAAGTTATCAAGAGACATTCTGGATTTGTAGGATGTAGAACAATACGAAGTATGTTAACCTTAGTGTTCAGACACGATAGTGTGCAAACGACTATATTGACCTGTAGAACAATACGAAGTACGTTAACTACAGGTATGAGTAAGTAACGAGGCATCGTAGGTAAGAACAAGCTACACACCCTTAGTGTTCAGACACGATAGTGTGCAAACGACTAAGGGTGTGGTTTGTGGATGCGTATGTTTTGTAGGAATAAAATAAGGTTTTTATCTAAAGAATAGCAAACAAACAATGGTGAATGTGCGCCGTGGCATAAAACAAGAAATAAACCCAAAAAGGAAATAATAATAATTACAAGACTAGCGGACGGCATAGTCATTGCTCAACACTCCCCCTGACGAGCTGGACGCCTAGGCTCGAAGTCCCAAAAGCCCGATGAGATGCTCATGAGCGAGTTGTGGTAGAGGTTTGGTGAATAAGTCGGCTATGTTCTCGGTGGATGGGACATGAGTGAGAGTAATATCGCCGTTGTGGAGACGTTCGTGAATGTAGTGGTGCCTGATGTCGATGTGTTTAGCGTGGGAGTGGCCTTTTGTAGAAGTAGCTAGGGCGATCGAGGATTGGTTGTCGACGTGGAGGTTCATCGGGAGTTGCTGAGGGATGTCGATCTCTGTTAAGAAGTTGTACATCCAGAGGGCTTGTTGCGCAGCGCGAGTCGCTGCAATGTACTCAGCTTCCGTGGTACTCAACGTTACCATAGCCTGCCTCTTTGAACTCCAAGATACCGCCCCTCCAGCCATCAGGAACACATATCCGTCGGTCGATCTCCTCGTGTCCAGATCTCCCCCGAAATCCGCATCCGCGTAGCCAAGCACCTTGTTGTCCGTGTCTTCGGTCCTTGTGTAGGTGATTTTGTAGTCTAGGGTGCCTTTTATGTATCCCAATACGTATTGTAGTGCGTTCCAGTGGGCCGGGCCGGGGTTCGACTGGAATCTGGCAAGTAGCCCAATGGCGAATGAAAGGTCTGGTTGTGTGGCTACCTGGGCCCACATCAGCGAACCTAGTAATTGACGATAAGGCTTATCGGCCATGAACTTGAGCTCCGCTGTATTTTTGGGTGACATGGATGTCGTGAGTTGGATACCTGGGGGTAATGGTGTAGCATGTGGGTTACAGTTTGTCATGCCAAAACGATCCAGTACCCGTCTCAGGTACGCTTTCTGGGATAGGGATATTGCACCTGTATCTGGGTGGCGTTCGATAGCCATACCAACAATATATGACGGTGTGCCAAGGTCTTTGATGTCGTAGATGGCAGACAGCTCTGCCTTCGCAAGGTCCGCTCCTTGCTGGGTAGTAGAGACCCCGAACACATCATCGTTGAAGGTATTCGTGATTGTGTGCTCACCAGATGAGGTCCTGGTATGTACGCAGGTGTCCGCGCATGACGTGTGGTAGCCTAGCTTGTTGTATGCTCGGTCGAGTGTCCAGAACCAGTCTCGCCCCCCCTGCATTAATCCGTACAGGGTCTTCCTGAGTTCTATGACCTTCCCCTCCCCCCCAGGGAAGCCCTGCGGGATCCTCATAAGTACCTGAAAGTCCGGGACACTGTTCAAGTACGCGGACACAAAGTCGACTTGCCAGATATGCCAGTCCATCTGGGCTGCCACTGCCGCCGATATGCGGATCGACTCCAACCTAACCACCGCCGCGTATGTCTCCTCGTAGTCCTCCCCCACAATCTGGGAATACCCCTTCGCCACGAGTCTTGCCTTGCGCCTCACAATGTTGCCCTCCGCGTCGTATTTCACCGCATAGACCCATCGACAACCGATAATCTTCTTTCCCTCTGGTACGTCCTTCGAGTCGATCACTTGGAACACGCCCCTCTCATTCATAACCCGTAGTTCCTCGTCCATTGCTGGCTGCCACAGGTCCGGCCTGCGCATGGCCTCGTCAAACATTCTGGGGACAAAGAAGTCATCGTCGGGGTCGTACGCGTCATCAAGGAGGACGAGAAAAGCGTAGTTATCGTGCGCAAGGTTTGTAGAGGTGGTTTTAGACGTTCTTTCTCTGATCCGGTCAGACCTTCGCACTGGGGTGGCTTGTGTCGGACTGGGTTGGGTGGGAGGCTGTTGACTGTCAGCTTCGGGGGCGGTAATTGTGGGTGGCGTGGTAGTGGCTGTGCTCTGGGCATCAATCTCAGGGTTGTCTTCGCGATTGGCCACATTGGTAGGGGGTCTCGTATGAAGTGGTGCGTTGGTGTCACTGATTCTCGGGGCGATTGGTTGACGTGGCATAAGTAGTCCTGGGGCACGAGTCTGTGGCACAGGGTCGGCTAGGCTGAGTAGGTCCTCACCGTCGTCAAACGTGGTAAGTGATCTGTGCCCTATACCCTCATCGAAGATAACGTCACGGGATGTGATGATGGACCTTGAGCCACATTCGAAAAGCTTGTATCTGCTCACTGAGTACCCCACTAGGACGCACTTGACTGACCGTGGGTCCAATTTTGATTTGACGAGTTCCTCTGGGATCTTGGCAAAGGCGACGCATCCAAAAGGTCGAAGGTGAGCAACACTTTGCCTCTTATTGCTCCATGCTTCCTCAGGTACCTTGTTGGGTTGGCGTGCTGATGGGAGACGATTGCGTGTATATATCTGAGTCGCAGCGGCCTCAGCCCACAAGTCCTTTGGTAGTTCGCTTTTGATCAAGATACACCGTACGCCTTCGATGATCGTCCTAATGGTTCGCTCAGCTAGGCCATTTTGAGCGTGCGCGTATGGTGTGGTGACCTTCAGTACTATGCCATGTTGCCCACAATACTCATGCCACATCTTGTTTACCCACTCACGCCCAGCATCTACACGGATCGCCCGCAGTTTGTGACCAGTTTGCCGCTCAGACTCGGTATGGTAGAGTCTTAACGCCTTGAGGGTGCTAGGTGCATCTTTTCTGGACAGGAAGTAGCCTGCGAGGTGCGTCATGTGTCCATCTACCGCTATCATCATGTATGATGCGCCTCCTATCGATTGTGTTGATGCTGGACCCCATAGGTCTAGGTGGACGCACTCGTTTGGGACTTTCTCATATTCGTGCGTGCCATCATATGGTCGAGCCGTGTGTTTACCGTAGACGCAGTCTTTGCACAGTCCCTTTACTTCTAGGTTACCCTTGACCCTGATTCTGTTGACTAACCCCTTTTGTACCAGTTGTCGAATGCTGTCGACGCCCGCATGGGCAAAACGTCTATGCCACCCATCCATGTCAACTGGTCTGTCGAGGGACAATGCCACCATAGCCCTAACAAGTGGTGGGTTTAGAGCTTCCAGTGTGTACATTCCGCCAGCGCCTTGACCGGTTAACACTTCCTTCCCGTCAGGGTCACAGAATACAACCTTCCCTTTTGCAAACATGATCGAGAATCCTGCTTTGTCGAAGCGCCCGACAGAGATAAGGTTGGCAGCAAGGTCTGGTGTGTGCAGAGCGTTGCGGAAGACTAGCTCTGAGATGCCCTGGTTAGTCTGTATCCGTTTCTTGACTGTTCCTTGGCCAATAATACGGAAGACACCATCTTGGGTTGCAGCCTTCCCTTCCCTTGGCTGGGTGAGTTGCGTGTATTCGGCAAAGTCCTCCCGTCTTACAAAGCAGTGGTCACTAGCTCCTGAGTCTGCGAACGTGGGGATAGGGGTGTCGATTTTGAGTGCGTAGAGGTTGGGTAAGTTCGCCTCATTTGCTTTTAAGGGGTTTTCGACTTGGGCAGCTAGCGCATAGGTGACTTGTGGCGTCTCGTCTGTGGCGTTTATTACTGCTAGGTTGGCCGTGGGTGTGTTTGTGGTATCCGTATTTTTGTTTGCAAGGCTCGCGAGGGCACTGTCTCAGTTTCGAAAGTTGGATGGAAACTGTCCTTCCTTTCCTCCCCCTTTCCAGTAGCAGTTCTCCTGGAGGTGTCCTGTGCGCTTGCAGTTAGGGTTGGTGCATACGAGCTTTGGTCTCTGAGGTTTTGTGGTAGCGGCGAGGGCGGTAACTGATGTATTTGTTTGCTTCTGTGCTTTCAGACGCTCCCAGTGAATGGTGAGTCCGGATATCAGGTCGTTCGACGTTTTTGTGGCATACTGACTGGCTACGACTACATTCCAGGATTTGGGGAGTGAGTTCATGACTATTGTCCTGAATGTGGCGTCGCTAATTGCTGCTCCCTTTTCCATAGCCTCCTCCTATTTGATGCGTAAGTCTTTAATGTGGGCCAGGAAGTCTCCTCCATCAGCTAGCATCGTGGTACGCAGTAAATTCTCGGCTCCCATTGCTGCTAGTTCTGATACCATGCCGTAATTTGCAGTAAGCTGTTCCCATGCCTCAGCCGCTGTACCGTCCATCTTAATACCTAGCCCCACGGGGTTTTTGCAGTTGTATATGATCAATGCCAACGTCCAGGCATTGCGGACGTCCTACTCTTCCGCCGATGGGGTCAGGGATGACCACTCCGTTCCAGTTCCGGTCTGGGCAGCACCAGCGTCGGTTGACTCGTCTTTGACAAGGCCTTTTCTGGTTTGGTCTCCTTGTTCACTCGATGTTGGATCTTTGATGGTGCCCTCGAGGTATCCTCGTGCTCCTCGTGCTCGTGCTGCGATCATGATTCGCTTTTTGAACTGTCCAAAGTTGGTACCATCGAACTGTAAATTTTTGGGGAAGGTGGGTGGGTTTGTGGAGCTCGGGTTAGACATTTTTGGGCAGTGTGGAGCTGTGTTTCACGTATAGTGTTCGAGTCGTTTTCTCGTGTCTGTGTATTTTCAATGGAAGCGGGAGCGGGGCCCGTAACCTGTAGAACAATACAAAGTATGTTAACCTTAGTGTTCAGACACGATAGTGTGCAAACAACTATATTGACCTGTAGAACAATACGAAGTATGTTAACTACAGGTATGAGTAAGTAACGAGGCATCGTAGGTAAGAACAAGCTACACACCCTTAGTGTTCAGACACGATAGTGTGCAAACGACTAAGGGTGTGGTTTGTGGATGCGTATGTTTTGTAGGAATAAAATAAGGTTTTTATCTAAAGAATAGCAAACAAACAATGGTGAATGTGCGCCGTGGCGTAAAACAAGAAATAAACCCAAAAAGGAAATAATAATAATTACGAGACTAGCGGACGGCATAGTCATTGCTCAACATAGGACTATCAGACTGCTGATGTTGAGAATATCAGACAATTCCAGATTGTTCCTAGATTACCTTGTGTAATCATGCTCTGTGTGTGTTTGACAGAACAGTACAGCCAAAAGGCAGAACAACTGAATAGATATATATCTAGCTGTGACACACTATATATGTAGCTTATGGTGATGCTGTAAGCCAGGCTTACACCTTGCCAAATAATGCCATTTACATGTCACAGTGATACAGTATCTGTGTGGCTTAAGCATCAGACATACATTGATGAGTGTCTTTCAATTGCTTTTCAGACTTATTCTGCATAAAAAAGTTATTTCTTCAATCAATGTGTTTTAGTCATAAACCTACTAGATATTCTTGGTAAACACATGATTTGAGCTAGATTTGAGCATCCAAGATTAAAACCATCAAGATATTCCTTCAATTTACTAAACGTTCTAGGAAAATGTAATTTATCAATACATTCCAAGTCCTAGAGTTTATATCTGTTGGCCTCTATGATTCTTTTTTATTTTCACTGCTATTGGCCCCCAAATCTTCTTGATCACATTTTGATTTATAATTTTTTTATATTGGAGGGAATTGTGGTGTGGCATGCACCACAGAAGGAATTGGGAGCAAAGAAAAACTATATAGCCCCAAGTTCCAGCCAGGTCATTAAGTCTCCTTAATAGATGCTATGTCTCCCTCAAGAAGCATAAACCAGGAGATGTTTAGCAGTTCTAACCCTTAGAATTGATGTACATTCCTAGTGCAGTGCCTCACACCTTCCAGGGCAAGGCACACAGATATGCGAGTGACTGAGCACAAGTAGTGTTTGCCTCATCCTACCTTTAGGGCATCGCTTGTTAGAACTATACACCCGGGAAACACTGACAGAAACAAGTAAGCTTATAATCCTCAGCTCAATATATAATTGACTATAGCTACCTGACAGATACAAGTAAGCTTATAATCTGTATGGTAGCATAAGTATATGTTTGGTTCGGAATCTGGGGAATTGTATCCAGTCACCCTCAGCTCAATATTGTCAGGTCCCGCTGACCTCGGGGGCTTTTCCCAAAGCAAGGCCTTACGGTAGCAGACTGGATATAGCTAGATACACCTATCCTAACGCGACGTGAGGAGGTCCTGGACGCTGTAGGGAGGGTGCTCCAAAACGTTAGGGGCTTTTGGGGAGTGTGGACGGTGGTCCGGGACGTAGCGCAGGTGCTCCGGGACGAGCTAAGTGGGTTCCGGGGCGCGTGGGGCGTTAT
>JABAJZ010000080.1:0-30281 GCA_018857265.1 Termitomyces sp. T32_za158 | reverse complement strand
TATCAATCGCCCACAGCTCCGGCGGGGCCAAAGAGAAAAGAGGGGAGGAAAATGAGGAAAATAAACTTTTAAGCTTCGAACAAACTTTACTTACTTCATGAAAGCTCAGGAAGTTTGAACCCCGGTTACAATGTACCCTGTCGACCGGCGTGCCCATTCTTGCGACATTTCAGTGCGCGAAAACACAGGGTGTCGTTGGGAATGGCGGATTGCGTTGATTGCGTGGGTAAGGCATGGTTACGAGTTCCTGGGTAGCGGTGAACTTGAGGAGATGCTGTGTTGTCTACGTACGTATCGCCTGCGGCCACGGACGGTGTTCGCGCCTTCGATGTAAATATAGAAAACGTCATGGAACAACGTCGCGTATCCTCTGGACTCTTTCATACATCTCCATTGTACTGAGGCTGAATCAATTGTTAAATCACAGCATACTTGCCTCCTCACGATAACTCCTAACAGCAATTTCATTTCAGGCGGTCCACTAGTCCGACCGCTCATCGCCTCAGGTCTCCGAAGAAAGAAAAAATGGAAAAAAAATTATCTGCTGCGGATTAACTGCGCGCGGTGCACTGCGTACGTACGTATGTCCCCAGTTCAATTGCCAAGACACGCCGAGTCATCTTGGCCCATGACCGGTGACCATGGGCCTCGTCTGACATACATACCCATCATCATAAGATATGATTCCATCCGCCTCCCGCCGCCCACCGTACGCCGTCTACATACCTCGCGCAAATACACAGAGACATCAATCACCCCTTTGCCAACCGTGATGGGATGTTATGATTGTTTTGTTTTGTTTTCAAGCTTCTCACGTCCAACCGAAACACACTGACAAAAACCGAAAAAAGGAAGACGGAAAAAGCGCCACCCATACTCACGGCACATACCAAAACAAAACTGATCCCCCCCCTCTCGGCACGATGCGATACGACAACACGACACGTAGCACTTGGCAGCTCCTCCGAATTCCCATGGACGATAATCGATATCACAGGCCAAGGAACTCTCCGGGCTTGGCTTTGTATTTTTGGAAAAAAACGGAGCGTGTATCAAATGTGCGAATGATGACTCGGTCCGCTGGTGCCCGACGAGACAGGCGAGACGGGGGCCAAGGGCCTGGGTCTAGGTCTCGGCATGGGTAGGGTAAGGGTATGAACAAGGGCAAGGGCAAGGGTAATCCTTCCGTATGCACTTACGCACTGGTATGAAGAATCTCCGTCGCAGCGCCACCCGCTCTGCGTAAGTTCATTCATCTTCATCTCCATCTCCATCTATCCACATCTGTAACATAAGTATGTATGTATGGAGATATAAGTCATGTACGTAGGTACTTACTCTGACATTTGACTCTGACATCGATCTATCGTTGACACCTGCCAGTGAGATCATCCACGATCGACTTGACTTGGTGTGCCAGGAACCGAGGGTCCGTCGCGACCACAGCGGTCACTCCTGTGCTGCGTCCACACACCACGCTGACCGAACACAAATGAACGATCCTCCGCGCCTGTACATCGTTCACACACCCAAGGACCTGAACCCCTCAATCAAACCGAATCCAAAACCCAAAACCCAAAACCCCCAAATTAAACCCAAACACAAAACCGAAACTGCGCGCTGAGCGATGCAAAGTTCACGATCGAAATAATCAATTAATTAATTGATTAATCAGTCCACGCGCTCCCACCTTGCAAGGGGCGTCGATCGATAATGACATTAATGACATGCCAGTGACGTATTCGAACCTCACTCCTCTCACGATCTCAGTCTGTAGTCTGTTTCCCTCCGAGACGGTATCGAACCATTTGTATTATAACAACACAACAAGACAAAACTACTAACACATGCGTGAAACTGAATGTGAATGTGAATGTAAGTGTAAGTACGTGGGTGCGGAAAATGAGAATGCTGAGATTACAAACAACAATTATGAGTGGGGAGAACAAAGAGAGAAAAGAGGAAAGTAGTAGATTGGTGAGTGGAGTGGAGTGGGATAGGACACGGAGGTAGAGGAAGAGACAGAGAAAGAGAGAGAGAGAAAGAAGAGAAACGGGGAGAAACAGCGGGTATAGACACAGATAGAAACGAGTCAATCAATCAATCATACATACAGAGAAAAAAAAGGAAAAAGGAACAAGGAAGAAAACAGAACGAACTCGGACTGTATGCAAAGTCAGGACAGGACGTATCCAAACATGGGAGGGGGGGGGGAGTACACAGTACACAGTGCGCGGTGCACGATATAAGATATACGATACGATACGATATACGATATACGATAACGACGTGGTGGTGGTGGTGGTGATACATAAACACGGACAAGAACACAGAATCGCGAAAATGTCTATGCGTTTTGGGTTTGGGTGTGGATTTGGGTTTGGGTTGGAATTGGGTTTTGTGTGGGCGGCGCTGTGCTGCTGCGACCGTCAGCACGCCCAGCCAAGAGCAAGACGCAAGACGCACGAAACATGGGCTCGTCGAACAAGAGCCAGAGCAAGAGAGAGCCTCCATCGCGAATCCAAGAGCGCCAAGACCCAAACAGCGGGGGCGGAAGCGAGAGAGGGTTGTGTATGTATGGTAAGCCAACGGCGCCAAGGCTGACCGAGACCGATACCGATACCGAGACCGAGGGATTGAATGCTTGGTTCGTTGCGGCGTATTATAAAGATATAACGTTCGTTGTTCGGTGTTCGACTTGCTCCCCCCTCCCTCCATTGCACCAGTGCAAAAACTAATCGTGGTGCCGACTAACCTTCTCCATGCCCGCGCCAAGAGCAGTAGCTCTCCGTAGGTGCGCCGCGTCCTCTTCGTCCTCCTCGTCCTCGTCATAGTCATCGTCTGCGTCCGGATTCGACTCGCTCTCGGTCTCGCTTTCGGTCTCGGACGACGGATGCCGCGGTGTAGCTGGCGACGCGAGCGTCGGGACTGCCTCGGCGGACGTCGTACGCCGGTGCGAGTGGTGCCGCGCGAGATGCGGGATGTTCACAGTCGTGAGGTTATGCTCGGGCGGCACAGGGTCAGGCTGCTCAGGCTCTGCCACCACCGTCGTCGTCGTGGTCGGCGGCGGCGGTTCGTGCTTCTCGCTCTCTGCCTTTTCCCGCTCAGCGCGCTCTCTGGCCTCGCGCTCCCTCGCCTCCTTGCGCTTCTTGACCCACCCCATGCCGCTCCCATCACACTCGTCCTCGTCGGTGGGGCGCACACTCTGCAGACGCTCCCAGCGGCCGTTGACAGCGACACCCGCGTGCTCGGCGCCGCGCACGCTGCCCATGCCGCCGTGTCCCCACTCGACAAACTCGGGGTCCTCGTCGCGCGCGCTCGCAAAGGGGTTCGCGCTGGCGCCGCCGCGGGCGCCGTAGACGCGGCCGTTAAGCATGCGGTGGCCGAAGCGCAGCGGTGATTTTGCGTCGAGGGAGGAGGGGCGGCGCGGGGTCCTGCCGCCGCCTGCGCCGAGGCGGATGGTGGGTGCGGCGAGCTGGGCGTGGGCCTGGGCGCTCTGTGTGCGGGAGAGCGGGGACGAGGCGGGGGAGGAAAGGGAGAAGCGGGTAAAGTTGAAGCGCCAGCCAGAGGAGGAGCTGGGCGCGGGGTCGTCTGCGGACTTTGAGGATGGGCGAAAGAGGTTGATGGTGCCGCCGAGTGTGAATACTTCTTCTTTGGGTGAGTCTGGAGTGAGCGAGGACGAGGAGGTGTTGCGGCGGAAGGACAAGGGGCTCAGGATGCTGCGTGGGCGCTGGCGCTGGACGTCGGGGAGTGCGCAGGGCTTGTGGTCGTCGTTGTGTACATCGTCGAGACGGACGTCGTCGTTGTCGTCTGTGGCGGCGGGGAGAGCTCGGGGATCGGGGAGTGGCGCAAAACGGATGCGGCGTGCGGGAGAGCTGCTGAGGGACGACGAGGACGACGCGGACTCTGATTGGTGGAGAGGAGCCATGGCGGTCCATTTCTCCACTTTCCACTTCTTCATATCGCATCTTCCGGGGTCCTAGTCACGTGGTCAATCTCAGATCCTTCCAGCCAAGCCCCTCTCGGAACTTGCCAGGGGCACTCGCCTCACTCTAAATGGCCCCCTCCATGCCTCTCCCTAGTCCGGTCTCGCCCAGATGAATGCAGTCTGCCACCAACGTGTGAGCTGCAACAGTAGTGTATTCTTGTCGCGACTGACTCGACATGCCAATGCGTGGCAGCCACATACATAGTCACAAACTCTGCTCAGTTCCTTGTTCCGACACTCAATGTTTTCTCGTAAAAATAACAAAAACATCACACGATGGTGCACCCGTCCGCTCGTCCTCGGCATTCCCCCGACACGACAGCGACCCAGGAGTCGACCCACGTTCGTTCGTGTACCCTCGCGGTTTCATCTACGCGCCACGCGTGGGGAACTCAGGTCCACGGGACGTGGACGCGCGGCCCTGCACCCTCGGCAGCTAGTTTCGTGCCGAACCTGAAGGGACGGCGTTCATGTAACCTAGACTATGTATGTATGTTGGGGGTGGCGACGACACGCGCTGCGCGGAACACCAATGATGACTCGTAGCCGACGCCTACTTACCTGCAGGGAAGAAGCGCGTGGCATGCATCACCAGATGATCGATCGAAACATCCCAGGCGCCTATGGATGGCGATGTCGGTGATACTGGGGCTCTGCCAACTTCCAACTTCCAAGTTCCCACTGACATACCTTACTGACATACATACATACTTATGTATACATATTCCGTGATCACGACAAACCACATTGCAGCTGACGTTGTGTGGTTTATGTAACTCTGGGTGTGCGTGTGGAAACCCAAGAATAATCTCCACGACGTCGACAACCTCCCACGCACACCCTTGCCAATCTTATCCTCCCAAGACACAACCGCACTGCCCTCGCGTCGTCACCACCAATCCACGGCCCGGCGAAGCGCACCCGATTCAAATGCGGCTCAAGGACTCAATGGTTCCAACGTTAGCAGCTTCTCGTCCATTCCACGTATGTATAGCCATACTTGGCGCCGGGCTGTGCAGTTGCAGGCCTGGGTCGCGTCGCTCTGGCCGCACCGCGTTCCCTGCGGACAGCGCTAGCCGTCAACACGATACCCCTGTAAGGCTCAAATAAGCACACAACCCAAGATATACTGTGCACCCCCTCGATCGAGGACGTCCCGGTCCGAGCAGACGAAAAACCCCACGTTCTAACTTCCTCCCTTACTCACCGACCCACCGCAGCACAGCACACCCACGCGGCACAAGTAACCTACTCCTACGCAGCCTCTACAACGCTAGTATGTAAGTAGCTTCTCTCCATTCCAACGCTTCTCATATCCTCATATACTGATACTGATACTGATACTGATCCCAGGCATACTAATAGCCCATACTTAGACCGGGCTGTCCAGACCTGGGTCACGTCGCGCCGCGATTGTGATCGTGGCTCTCGCACCGCGTTCACGAGTGTCGCGCCCAGCTGCGGCCAGCGAGCGCTAATCGATATCTCGACACGACACGACACTCAGTGCTTAAGCTCAAGGCCCAAACCTGAGCCTACCGGTCCGATTCCGAGCAGACGAAAAAGCTCACGTTCTTACTTTACCGCTCACCCACGCGGCATAAGTAACCTACTCCTACGTAGCTTTGCATTCGAATTCAAACGCGGTACTTACGATGACTACAACGCTAGCAAGTAGCTGTAGCTTCGCTCCATACCAACGCTTCGCTCGTGACGCGTGATATATCGATACACCGATACTGATACTCATAGCCCATACTTGGAGACTGGGCTGTACGGACCTGGGCCGCATCGCGCCGCGATTGTGATCGTGGCTCTGGCTCTGGCTCTGGCTTGCACCGCGTTTCGAATTCCGACGAGCATGCGTTGCTGTCGCGCACACGCACACAGCTGCGGCCAGCGAGCGCTAATCGATATCTCGACACCATACCCTTGCAAGGCACAATAACCCGGATGCACCCCCTCGATCGAGGAGCGTGGGCGTACCGGTCCGAACAGACGAAAAAGCTCACGTTCTTGCTTTACTTTGACTAACACTCACCGACCGACCCACCGACCCACAGCACAGGCATGAGTAACCTACTCATTCCTACGCAGTACGCAGCCTCGCCTCGCCTCTTGACTCCGACGCTCAGTGCTTCACTTCATTTCATTTCCGTCCGTCCGTTGCTTCTTCGCCGTCGCATCCACATTCGTTACTTAAGCACACACGGTGGATGTACGTAGCAAGCACCCTGTTCCGGGCCGCACACGCACACGCGCTCGCGCTCCAAAGAAGGAAGGAACTTGAAGTGTACCTGAATTCGCGCGCTTCTGCTCGTGCTCCTGGTCTCTCAGCGCAGAAGGCTCGATTGCCGTCCCTTGACAATGAAACTTTGTAACTAACACCCACTGTCCGTTGACTCGCCCCGCGGACATCCCCGTACTCGACCCTAAAAATAGCACCAGAGGGCAAGGGCGAGGGAAATGGCCCCCGTTTCCACCATCTCGACGAGTCAAATCGTTTATTTTGTTCGTTTAATTTTTTTTGGCCTCTGCCGTACTCGACACCCTGGATTCCTAAAATAGCTCGAGGGCATGGGTATGGGTATGGGCATGGGGAATTGTACCCCGTTTCCAACATCTCGACGAGTCAATTGTTTATTTCTTTATATTTCTATATTTCTATTCTTCTTTTGCTTTTGCTTTTGCTTTTGCCTTTTGATGGAAACGGCATTCCACCCCGCCCCGCCCCACCCCGAGTGACCATATCGGCAGTGCGTAAACTCAACTCGACACCATCACACCACATTGGGTTTCGAAATAGCCAGCGTTAGATTGTCCCCGTTTCCATGCCGTTGATCTATCTATATACATGAACACCGCATCTCGACGAACTTGCACTTGTACGCCTAATCCACGCTGGAATAAGCTTGCCTGGTCTGGGATCGATTATCCCCGTTTCCATCCATCCATCCATCTTTTAATCTGTCTATCTACACGCACGCACGCATGCACCGCCCATCGAATCCGACGAGTAACTTTTTCTCTTTGTACTTTACCTTTCGATGGGATGGGTAATCGGTAATCGGTAATCGATAAATGAAACGAAACGAAACGGCAGTGCGTAAAGTAACCCACTTCGCACTTCCGAACCCGCACGCGCCCCCCGGCCACTCGATGACACAGCAGCACACAGACACAGCTCGTGCGCCGTAGCGATGCGTAATGCGTAACGCCCCTGCTCAGTCAAGACGCCCAAGGAGGTAGAAAGAGCCTCGAGCTTCCCGGTTTCGTCGAATCGAAATCGAAGAACCTGCAAATTGAAATCTCGACGCGCTGATCAGAGTGAGTGCGGTACATACATTTCCCTCCCAAGAAGGCAGGCATCTTCGGCCCGGCATCGCGCGCGCCCCGTGATAGCCCGTGATGGTCCCTCGCGCCCACATACATACTATGACTTCTACTCGGACGACTACTATGTACTACTCCTGGGCCTCATGACTGGCCCTTGCGAACCAGTCTTGACTGCTGCGGTGTATGACGCTCACTTTTCAGTTCCATTTCCACGCCGCCCGTCACCGGTCACGCGTCAAAGACCTCGGTGCTTTGATAATACTTAACTGTATAACTGTATAAGCTGAGAAAGACAGACACAGCGCGCGCGCGCCAAAAGTTTACTCACTTTTCCTAAACCTTACTTATCCGCCCTTGTTATAGGTATACGGTATGCGATATACGGTAACACACTAACCCACATCCCGGTGCTTATGCTCATGCTCATGCTCATGCTTGTTCCCTTGTGCTATTTATACACCAAGAGGAGTCGGAAGCAGTTGCTTCTGGAATGGACCCGTTTCTAGTAAGTGTTTAGGGGAGAGGTCAAAAATAGATCGAGCTGACTAGCAGCGATTTTTGGGGATTTGGTAAGTACTTAAGTACTTATGTGTGCTTCTGAAGGATGCTAGTTGTGTTCCGATTGATGAGCATCAGAGGTTAGTTTTTGGCCCTCTTTTGCTTTTGTTGTGGTTTGGGGGAGGTAAACAGATACTTAGAGATCGAGCTAGTGGTGGATGGAGATTGTGTCGTGTTTCGATTGATTAGTCTCATTCGAGCCCCTGTGTACTACGAACAGGATCAATTCGATGTGTTCTAATTCATATTTCGACCCTCTTTTTTTTCTAATGATTTGGGAGAGGTCAATTCTGATAGATCGGGCTAACGGTGGATATGGTCTCTGGAGGGAGTATCATGGATTATGTTTTGATTGGTTAGCCTCATTCTCATTAGATTCCATGTGTATTGCGAACAGGATCAATTCGATATAACCCAATCGAATGGTTCCTCGATATCCGCTGGAACTGTTAAGCTGATGAATGCACCGCGCCCTTACAATGATTTAAATAAATTATATTTACAGATCGTTCGTTTCACTGGAACGATCGCCTATACATACATATATGTAGACGCGTCAATGAATGGACCGAATATGTAGAACGTGTTAGGATCCGATTAATGGAACCCTCACTCATCCGCATCGTATCTGCACGACAAAAGCCGACGCAGAAAAAGCCAAGGTATGAATGATACATTTGTGAAAGCAAGCTGATTACTGACGGACGATATCGGTTTAGTGCACGGGTTACACTCGCTCTGCACAAGTAACCTGCCGGCGGTTAAACTCAACCCATTCATTCATTCCTTCTTAATACTGGGCCATTCATCCCCGTGCCTCCACGTGTATATGGAAGCCACGACAACTCGCTGACCAGGCGGCGATACCGTACCGATCGATGGCCATAACACGTTGAACGTTGATTAGTGGCGAAAGGATTAACCAACTGGAATGGCCTGTGGGAACTCGGAAAGTGGCAGACGCATTCAGCACAGGCTTCAGATTCGGCGTTTCAATTTGTTTCATGGTTCGCGATTCAGGCCTTACCGCGTTTGTCACAATTGTGTTGACGATCAATGTTCAAGTCGCAGAGTACTGAATTCAACAATCTTGCTTCCAATCTATAACTCTCGGTGTGTGTCAGCGCTGCTGTTGTCTCTGCTATACTATTAGTCGGTTTCTGCAGCCTACCAATTTAGAGTTCTGGAGTATTCATGTCATGATTCGTGAGTGATGGTAAACTCGCCCCCCAAGAGCAAGTTCCCGCGAAACGGTCCGTGAGTAATCCAAAAGAAGAGTCCGAGTAAACCACGTCGTAGTGTTCAGCTCCAATGCCGAAGATCTCGTATCTCGGCCGGCTTCTAACTTCAAGAGCTGTGTGATGATGACATCGTGCCCAGAGTAAATAGATATTTTAAGCAACCTCCCTGGATAATAAGCCAATGGCGCCCCCGTATACCGTTGTTCTCCACGGTCACAATCGGGTCGAGCACATGTGCCAACTACTGAGAAATTGGTGTATAGATACTTCAGCCTTGTTTCTCTGAACTGGTCGATTGAAAAGTCCCCTTTCTTTATGCTAGCGATTGAACTTCATGATCACCCGTGCTCATCGTTTTACCGCATGAGAAGACGGCTCAATGTGCTCAGCTGATCATGAAGAGAACAATAGAAAGGGCCAGAACGATGACGTCTTGACATATGCAAGCACATCGCATATGCATCCGTTGGGGACGGAACAAGTTGATTATGATCCTGGGAAATTCTAGAGAAGTGTGACTTGGTATCCTGACCGATGACTCGGAGAGTGTCAAGGAACTTCGATCAGGATTTGTCAAGAGACGGCCTCGGGCTGGCATTGGCAGTGCACAGTTTGAGCTACATAGTTTGAGGTAAAGGAAGGAGTACAACGTGGCGAATGTGATCACGTGAAATGCTACGATTACATATCCAATTTTTTGGTCAAGTGTCATTGGAATCCTACCATTATAACTGCGTATTTTTGAAGGGGTAAAGGCCTCCTAGAGCCCTTAAACAGCAGGTCTGGCGCTCCGAACTTCTTTGTCGCAAGCCTTACATTTGAGACTCGCTAGTCCACCACAAAGGACTACAGCCAGACTTTTGCAAGTTAGAAAATTCTGATTAATCCTTTGGAACGTACTGACGTTGCTTGGTAATTAATAAGATTTCTCGGTCTTTCTCAAATACCACCACTTCCAGCATGCCTCCCATTTACGATAAGCCCACTGTTGAAAAATACGACTATGTCCTCATCGGAGGAGGTAGCGGCGGATCTGCCTCTTCCGTATGATCCTAATCAGTAGTTCATCCCCAAGTTGTTTGACATTCCTTATAGCGTCGAGCTGCTTCATACGGGAAGAAAGTGGCTGTAGTAGAAGTCGATCCCTACCTTGGTGGAACATGCGTGAATGTTGGTATGTAGTTTCCTCAATGTCTCTTGATGCCTTACGGACAAGGTTTCCACCATCAGGTTGTGTACCGAAGAAGGTTGATGATCCATGCCTATAGGGTAATTATAGTTATTGACTCTGTGTTTCTAGATTATGTGGCATGCCGCCGACTTGCAAGACAAGTTAGCGCATCACGCCTCAGGTTACAAGTTTAAAGGCCTCAGTGCGCCCAAGTTCGATTGGGCTGCATTCAAGCCACAACGCGATGCATACATCAGGAAGCTGAACGGAATCTACGCGAACAACTTTGAAAAAGAGGGCGTAGAGTACCATCAGGGCTTTGGACGACTCGCATCCGCCAATTCTGTCGAAGTCACGCGTCCCGATGGACAAAAGTATACGTTACACGCCGACCACATCACTATCACCGTCGGTGGTACACCAACCATTCCCACGGACGATCAAATCCCTGGAGCCTCGCTTGGAATCGATTCCGACGACTTCTTCGATCTTAAAGAGCAACCAAAACGCGTCGCGGTCGTTGGTGCAGGATACATCGCTGTCGAGCTTGCAGGCATCTTCCATACCCTCGGATCTGAGACTCATCTTATCATCCGTGGCGAAACTGTCCTACGCACATTCGATCAAACCATCCAGGAAACGTTGACGCCCTGGATGGAGAAAACCGGGGTCAAGCTCCACAAGAAGAGCACTGTCGTAAAGATCGAGGGAGAGAAGGACAAACCTTTGACTGTTTTCACCGATAAAGGCGAAAAAATCGAAGTCGACACGGTCTTGTGGGCGATTGGACGCCATTCACTCACTAAGGATCTAGGTTTGGGGGAAGTCGGTGTTAAGGTGAACGAGAAAGGTGACATTGTTGTGGACGAGTACCAGAATACCTCTGTCAAAGGCATATATGCTATTGGCGATGTTCAAGGAAAAGCTCTTTTGACACCCGTTGCCATCGCTGCAGGACGCCGACTCTCCAACCGTCTCTTTGGACCGGAGAAGTTCGCGAAAGACAAGCTTGATTATGAAAACATTCCAACAGTCGTTTTTTCGTAAGTAGCTTCTTTGAAAAAAGAACTGGAACCTGATTCTTGTCAGACACCCTACGATCGGTACTGTTGGTCTCACTGAGAAGCAAGCCCGAGAGAAATACGGTGACGCCGTCAAGATCTGTAAATATCCCACCACCTGCATTATGATCTACATACTGAGAATATATTCTAGATAAATCCTCTTTCCGTTCTCTTTACTTCTCGATGATTGATGACGACCACAAAGAGCCCACTGTATATAAGCTTATCGTCGTAGGACCCGAGGAGCGTCTCGTTGGTGTTCACATCATCGGTCTCGGCAGTGACGAAGTTATGCAAGGCTTCGGTGTAGCCATAAAAATGGGAGGTTTGTTGTTCTGTTCTGTGTCTTTATGTCTTAGCATACTCACGAGATACACCATGAAGCAACAAAGAAGGACCTGGACGACACTGTCGCCATTCACCCTACCTCCGCAGAAGGTGAGCTCAATATGCGGATGCCCGATTGCAAAGGCTGACAACATGGTGTAGAGCTTGTCACCCTTCGTTAGCCCATATATCTTATGGCAACTTATGATACGTCATGAGCATAATGTGTATCATCAGATTGATAATTCATGATTAAATCGAGAGGTTGGCCAAGATAGGAGTGAGTAATACTGGGACCCCAGTTGCTGCAGAGGCTGTGTATTTTGGCACAATTCTATACAGAAAAAGATCTGCCTTGGTGCGATAACCACCTCCCTTGGCACAGACTTGGCGCATGGTCTCGTGGTCCACGAATACATATAGATATCTCGCAGTCTCATTACTTTCCGGATCTCGCGGCCGCGCCTAAATCTTTATACCGTTGTCCTCTAGGGCGAGGTCTGTTTCGGGTGATCGGGGCGATGGTCCCGCTTATATTATAACTAATGGCTTGCCCCATCAACCTATTCAATTTTTTGGTGAACATAACTGATGCACAGTGGCGAACGAATGTCACTGAAGAAAGCGGAAACACCAGCTGCCAAGTCAAGTACCAAGGCGGAGCAAGCGCAGCACTTCAGCGACTCAACCGCGAGACAGAACAACGACAAAAAGGCAGCGAAAGATGGTCGACAAGATGTTCCCTGCGTAACTGCCATAGTCAAAGAAATTGCTGCCAGGTTATGGCGGAGATGTAAAATGCTGCATGCTCCATGGTCCCTCGGCAAATCCGTGGACGCGCCAAAATCACCTCTAGTAGGAGCAGAAAAGGTTACAAAATATAAGGCCTGTGATGCCGGCGCAGTATCAGACTATTGTTGGGCTTCTTCATAAAAACTGTAATTGATGCAATAAAAGTCGTCGTATTTCTTTCCCTTCTTTCCCTTGTTTTTTGAGGCCATTCTTTCTTTCTTTTTTTCCTTGAAAGACACTACAGGAAGGATTAACAAGTACTTCCAAGTACTACATCGTCGACATTGATCGGGACCGGATGTATTGTTTCGGATTATTATGCACGAACATCGACGCCAATCGACTTGGAGATAACTGATTTCCCTCATCGTCAGTCACAATGGGTCTCCTTACAATCATACGCAAGAACCGGGAGAAAGAGAAGGAGATGAAAATCTTGTTTTTGTATGTCTAGTATGCTTCTGTAGGAAAGAGTGGCCATAAATGTGACCAGGGGACTCGATAACGCAGGCAAGACCACGATCCTTAAGAAACTCAACGGAGAGGACATCAAGAGCATTAGCCCAACGCTTGGATTCAATATCAAAACTTTTGTACATGGCAAGTAAGCGCTTAACCATTCAGTTATACACCAATAAAGCGGCCTAATATTTATCTGATCAGATACACTCTTAACATCTGTATGTACTTATGCTATCATTGAATATATAAGAAAACAGGACGTCATGCTTATAGGGGATGTTGGCGGCCAGCGCACCCTTCGACCATACTGGCGGAACTACTTTGAACAAACGGACGCATTGGTTTGGGTAGTCGACTCCAGTGATCGCATGCGTATGGCAGATTGCAAGGACGAACTTCACTCGCTACTCACCGAAGATGTACGTCTCACTTACCTTACAGCTACTAGGTCTTTTTTATATCTCGCGGCGCTGATTTCCTGTGGCAGCGACTCGCAGGCGCATCTCTCCTTATTTTCGCCAACAAACAAGATCTTAAAGGCTCCCTTAGTGCAGCGGAAATTCAGCAGGTATGGCCCATGTAACTTTGCGACTGCTTTGATGCTCTGATTCACCTTGTACGGTTTACTGTATTGTAGACGCTTGACCTCGGACTGATCACAACGCACCATTGGAAGATATGGCCTTGTAGTGCCATTACGGGCGCGAATCTCGTCGAAGGCCTTGATTGGGTTGTCGGCGATGTAGCAACAAGATTGTATTTTAGCTCCATAGAGCCACCGGTACAATTGACAAAAGAGGACCAGGGACAGGATGCTAGTGCAGCTCTTGTATGACTGGCATCCTATTTTGTGGTGACCATGCACAAGTCGACGGGTGCATTGACCTGAGGTCCGTTCCATCGCTTGAACCGGGCCATCTTGGCAGGACGATATGAAGAGGTAGTAAGGTGAAATCACTGGATTACATTCCCGAGAGGGAGAACGACAAAAAGCCACGACAATCTCAGACAGAGGAGGATGTGCGTTATGATTATGATTATGAGTATGTATGACTGAATGCGAAGGTAAAGTTTGACTATCTTTTGGACGTTCAAGCTCAAGTTCTGTCAAAAAAACGTCTGATCAACGGTCCAAATAAGGGAGAATACTACGTAGTCCGAAGATCAAATGTGGACAAAGAACAAAGTTGAAGCAGAAGGAGCAATGTATCCGAGTTGAATAAGCTCACAAAACTAGTAAAAAACGAGTCGAGTCCTAGCGTTAGAGGGTATTGTGGAGATAAAACAACATTGACAGAACAATTGGACTGCCACGACCATAACGAAAAGACAGCAGCAGCATAAACAGACAAGACGGACGCGGATGAAGGGGCCAAGTGCGGTACTTCAGCGGCTCAACAAGACAACGACAAAAATGCAACGAAAGATGATCAGCAAGATCAATTTTTTGACTCAATCTTCCTGAAGGCAAGGATCTTGTGCGGGATTTTTGCTTTTCGGTGAGGAATAATGAGACTCGCATTATCCACCATCAACAGGACTTAGGTAATTACAGGATAGAATGAAAGAAGCTGACGTACGAGGCCGTGCTCTGATAGAAATACTTATGGTCGTCTGATAAATATTGAAGAAGATCAAGTTATGGATCTAAGCTCTTAGAAGTCGAGGTTTGATAAAACATGCCGGTTCGGGCCAAGGTAATGTATGTACACAAGTTTTGCTACCATTATTAATATTAGGCAAAACACTAAATGCTTATGAGGCACGAGCGAGCGAAGTCGTGATCAAAGACATAGTCAAGGATTTTGAAGAACCTAGGAAAATTAATCCTCCCCTCATTACGGGGAAGTATAATGAACGCCCATCTATCTGGGACAATACAATACAATTGATATGATTCTTCGTACGGGAAAAAGATTAAGGTGGCAGGAGCCGCACTGGTGTTCCTACCAGCCTTCTTCGCCCTTCTGTCTTCCATGGTAATTACATTCCACTAACAATGGAGTAAGAGCGGAACCTGGTTCATCATAAAAGTCTAGAAGGGCCCAACCCCGTATACGGCGGCTCTCAGCCACGCGTTTTTCGTCAAAGAGAGACCCCGACGCATGATTCTCCGAGTTCTCGGAGAAGTTGTTCAATAGCCACTGAACAAATCTGCTATTTATCCCTTCTATCCCAAGGCCAACTTTTGGCCATCCGAATCCTTTAGCAACTACAGGAGGAAGCGAAAGAGGGAAAGAGGCGGCCGAAAGGAATGAAATGGAAAGCGTAGGCATGGGCGAACTGCTGGGTGGGGCTTTGAGAATCTCAGATGCAAGAGCAAACTTCTCTGGTATTTCGAGGAAAGATGGTAGAAGGTACCTGATAGGAATTATGAACAGAACTTCTGGATCTAGACTGGATATAGACTGACCAGTCATGAGTCCTGACGAGGGTATCTTTACACTGCCAGGTGAAGCCGGACTTCTTACTGTTAGGCCAGATCAAAGGGTGAATCCCAAGGCCCTCCAAACCACCCTCCCATCCTTCGCCATTTCTACCAAAACGGCTGAACATGACTACCTTGCCTCGAACTTGACCAAGAGTTGGTATGCGGTTCTCTAGATACCACATTTCTCGCCCTCCCGGTCCATTCATTATTTCTTGTTGAACTAGGCGAGAGAATTCAAGAATGGAATTTTTCATGAAGTCTTCCTGCTTAATAGACATGACAATCGTCTCTTGACACGTAGAGGGATCTGTCAGAAATTTGTGAATTATAGATAATATTTCCTGGAATGAGGTGCGCTGTGGGTAGATTCCATGGTAAGCAATGAGTGTCGACTCGATGATTGATAGTCGAATATCTAAAACTCGAATTCCTGAAAGAAGTTGGGTATCGAGGGGCGTTGAAAGTTCCTGACATTGCGAAACGGGCCATCCATACAAAGCCATGCTTCAAGGATGCAGTTGAAGTCTTTCGGCAAACACTGGTTAAGGATGGACATACGTATCATGTGTTCCTGAAGGGGCACGCGTAGATGTCAAAAATGTAGCCCTTATTAGATTCTTAGATCACCTCTGACCTGGGAGACATAGAGATGACAATGGCAAAGTGTCGGGCATATCCGACAGAAATGACGATAAATTTCTTCGAGGTAGTATGTATAATCTAACATGCGCAGTGGTAACCTACAAGAGTTAGTCTTATATGTATATTGAGCCAGAATTTGAACCGACTCTGCTAAGGTATATTCTCCATGGACACTTATCATGAAGGGGTATCATGCGCCACCGTGCACTCCGACCCAATGATAACGGGATGACAACTGCATTGGGTTTGACAGACCATTCCTTGGACACGGAAACATTCTCCTGAGAGCTTAGAGAATCTGTTCTTGGTAACAAAGTGACGGATTTACCGCCATCCGATAAGTCGATAGTCAACGAAGGGCAGGAAGAGCTGAGAAGTGTGTTTTCCAAGTCACTCCTTCGTTTGTCATTCATATTGCAAAGAATGTCTTCTTGCGTCAAATTCAAGAGTGTCAGGCGCATAGTGAATGGTGGACTCTGGTTACTGGTAAGGGGGAAAAGTTATGGGGTGGCTGTGGCAGTCAACTGACTTTGGTCACACTTGTCGCGCGACACGTGAACATGACGTGAAACTCTGATATTCAACCACCATAACATATTCTGGTTTGGCCTCGACAAATGGCCGCCCATCTCTCAGAACGCCAAAAGAGCGATCTGTGGGTTCCATTACACGTACATGAAATCGATCATGGTTTAATTTCAAGATTATAGCCACAAATCCATTCTCGATTATCTCCACACCGCTGGTTTCTCAAAGACGTGCGACTCGCTGCGACTGGAAGTTCCTGATTTGGTACATATTGCTTGAATGACACTTTTGTCTATTGTTGCTCATTTATTTCTTTGAGGCTAACTTTGCACCAGATCCTACTTCGACCACCAGTGGTTTGTTGGTTAAGAAATGGACGAGTGTCATCCGTATGCAGAGGAAGGTAGCGTTGTGTGTCATTGGGGCTTAAACGTGTCACAGCAATTCTCACGAAACATACAGATTCTAGAGCTTGAATCGCGTCTCTCGGCTGCCCAGGAAGAGTTGAGTTCATTCTCAGCAGATGGTGCCAAAAGAACCAATAAAGATTGGCTGCCTACGGATTCGCCGAAACGAAGTCTTACCGGACATCGAGATAAGATTAACGCAGTTCGCTTTCATCCTCATTACTCAATTTTGGCTTCGGCTTCTGTCGATGCCACCGTGAAGATCTGGGATTGGGAAACGGGCGAGCTAGAGAAGACGCTGAAGGGGCATATGAAGTCCGTTACCGACTGTGACTTCAACCTGGATGGAAAGCTGCTTGGTGCGTCCCCTCATTCTCATTGAATATCTAGCTATAATCAATCTATCGTATCTTTCTAGCGACCTGTTCGCATGATCTTTTCATCAAGCTATGGAATGTTGTTGAAGATTACACAAATTTCTCCACCTTGCGTGGTCATGAACACTCCATATCATCGGTACGATTTATTCCAGGAAACACTCATCTTGCCTCCTCAAGTCGAGATCAAACTGTGAGGATTTGGGATGTTCAGACTAGGTGTGCTTGTTCGACAGTGGAAATTTCTGTGTCTTCTCATCTTTGACCCAGTCATTGCATCAAGGTCATAAAGGCCCATAATGAGTGGATTCGTTGCGCAATTCCAAGCTTAGACGGACGCCTACTTTTGACATGCTCCGATGATCATGTAAGGCTTATTCGTCGTCTTTTACTGCCTCGTAACTCAACGACACTTTTAGACCGCTCGTATAACGGAGATTGAGTCGGGGACAATGAAGGTTGAGATGCGAGGTCACGATAATCGTGTAGAAAGTGCCGTATTTGTTCCGAAAATTTCAATTCCTGCTGTCAGAGAACTTGTCGCACAGGTACGATACTTGCTCTGTCTACCATAAGCAGTTCATCTTTTCCTCTTAGCCGGCATCAGCTTCGTCTGCAAAGGTGGACTCACTCGCCGTGTCGTTTGTAATGACAGCTTCGCGCGACAAAACAATCAAGCTTTGGGACTCGTTACGTGGTCTTTGCTTGTGGACTTTTGTGGGTTGACTTGGAGTATTCATCTGTTTCGTGATTTTGACGTCTATAGGTGGGACACGATGGGTGGGTGCAAGCTTTGGCTTTCCATCCGTCAGGCAAACATATGCTGTCAGTCGGAGATGATTATACGATGCGTATCTGGGACCTCAGGACGGGACGGTGTACTAGAAAAGGTATCAACGACTGCAGCAATCACTTTTCTCTCCTGACGACATCATTCAGTTGAGGCTCACAAGCCTTTCACGCAATGCTTGTCCTGGGGTCCTGCACCCGTCACAGATGGAAAATCTGATGACGCCGAGAGGTCCGTTAACGTAATCGCTACTGGAGGCACAGACCAGGTATGGTTGTTTCTGTGCAGTTTCTTCGTTTCCGTGCTAACTATGGATGGCGCGTAGCTTGTCAAGATTTGGTGCCCTTGAGTTAGAGAGTATCTGGTTGTGTGCATCACATCTGATCACTCATCTCGCCAATTCGACGACCGGTTCATCCTACCAGGGCCCATCACGATTCACACACCTTCCTACATTCACTTTTTACCTTTTTGTTGTTAGAGGCCCATCTTAGACACCATACTATAATGAATGCCCTTACATACCCATATATGCTGTCCGTTTCCTATACTTTAGTTGTTCGAACAATGATATTCCCTAATTGTCGTCTTGTAGTTAGTATTCACCTTCGGAACTAATTCGTACATGAGACATGGCGTCCGAAAGAACTCAAAAAAAGACAAAAGGTTTACGAGAGGCACGACCCATTGCGCGACTGACGACTTGCCCTGATCTCCGAAGACTAACTCGGCAAGCCCTGCAGCTTGCGGAATTGCTTCCCTGGGCTGTCAAGGGCAGATTATTCCAAGTCCGAATCACACTTTACAGAGCGAAGGACTGTGGAAACCAAGTTTTCTGGAGGGGACAGTCTTGAACCAGCGCACTGACGGGTTTAGCCGGTGAAAGTAACCACTCGCATTCCCGAATTATGGCCATTACAGCCAGTACACTACGGGGTCTTATATTATTATATGTCGATTTAAATCAAGTGCCCTTCTTTTGAGCCTCGATTTTCCGGACTTTTTCCGCACCTTAAGTACAATGTCAAAGTCAAATCTTTCTCTCTCTTCTCCTGGTCATGTCTTTTCTCCTGTCTCCATCAATAGAGGTATTCCGGTGGAGTCTACAGCCCGTTCCACCCTTCACTTGGTTCGGTAGCCCGCTCAGCACATTAGACGTTTTGGGTGCTGTCCGTCTTTGCCTTATCCTTCGACAACTCAGGGAACAGCTCCGCCGCCAACATGTCGCAAAGAATGGGGTCAATGGAGTCGAGAAGAGTTCTTTCGTCAAGAGCCTTGCCATAACCCTCACGGTTGTTTTCGGAGGTGAAGCAGTCACTGGTGCGTTGCGCCCAATCGTCAGACGCCTCGTGTACTGATGAAGTGGCATGTCACAGCCCCAATGCTTGGTATCATGCCGTCGTACATGATCTCGGGTGCTGTAGTGGGGCTCTTTGGTTTTATTCAGGCCGTGATCGACGCTCTGCCTGTTGTTCCCGATATCACTGCCGAGCTTGAACTGCCTCTATCGATCCTCGATGGCTTCACACGTGCCTTTCTCCTTTGCAACCTTATCCCGCCGGCAGTCACCATGCACGCGTCATCCGTAGTCTCCGAATCTCCTTGGTCTCTACTGATCACGTCGTTGGTGAGCACCTTGCATGTTTCTTCAAGTATTTCTTCAACTCATCATAATCGCCACGCTACATAGCTTATGGCGAACTCTGGTTTTTTTTTTGTGAACCTGTTCTCTATGCTCGCACCGACGCCCTTCTCCTTGACCACTCCCGCAGAACTCCGAGCTAATGGCTGGACAACTGCGGATCTGTGGTGTGCCCCTGCTATTACAGGCCTCTACGCGCTCTTGACACATGCTCAGCCTTTCTGGGCAGACGTCCATGCATTAATTATGACACTTCTTGGAGGTGCTACCAGTGCTAAAACTGTCGAGCCCGTTGATCCGGAAACAGCGCGCGCAGTGTGTGCTCTGTTACTTTCGGGTTTATTCCTTGGTCGTGCAGTGAAGAACTTTGGCTTGTGGAAACCCTTTTCCCGAGCGCAACCTAAAATAGAGAGTACGTTCGACTCGCTTGTAGTAAAATATCAAGATCTGATAATCTTCTTTTGTGCTACAGAAATGAAGAAACAATAGACTCGTCCATTCCGTTTGAACCCTCTTTGACTCTTTGATGACTTGATGACCGGACTTGACGAATAGATATTATGCCCAGGCTTGTATCAAGAGTATCAGCCTAATTTTGTATCCATCTTTACGATATCACGGTACTTGAATCAATCTCAATGCAACAAACTGAATTAATGAAGAAAAATCAATGATGTTTGAGGCAGTGTATTTACTGTGTCGGGCTTATCTGTACAAATGGGTAAGGGTTTTTGAAATCATAAGTTCAGCAACCCTTGATAGATAGCCTTTTATTTGCCACCGGATCCATGATTATTGGCATCTGTCATCCAATGTGTCCCACTAGTTTCTGTCTTCTATCAAGTCTTCTTTTCATGATGGATATAGGAAAAGTCCCTGGGATCTTTTTGATCTCTTCCGAATTGTTGTGCACGAGGCGACATCGGTTTCAATGATCAGGGGTATGGTTACTCTGTCACAATATGCGACAACAGAACACAGACAAGTAAAACTTCACGGGAACATCGAACCAGGGGACTGGACAGTAAGGGAAACATACGACAAATGGGGAATGGTCATTGGAGTCGAAAAAGGTCCCGGGGAATTAATCTGACTCGGGTTGGCGAGAATAGCTCAGAATTAGGAACTTGCAACACAGGAAACGGGGACATGAAGCAACAGGTCATGAAACGGAAGGGTCGACGTAGTGGGAAAGGGTTCTGAATGGTTCACGGGACCTAACCCTCGTTTTTCGCCGGATAAATTGTGCACACAAGGCGAAATTAGTTTGAGAGACAGCTGTCGTCAGTATATTACTATACAATTTTTTGAGGTACACCCTGAGGTAGCCGCGCAAAATGGACTTTTGCAGACGGGAAACGCGTATGGAAAGCACAATAGCGCTGAGCGGGGCGGAGCATCGGAGGTTGTAAACACAAAAGAGAGTCCTTACAGTATCGAAGGATCACCAACAAGTTTGGCCTATTTTCAGAGTATTGCCGGACAGATTGCCCACACGAGGCGACATACGCAATCGCTTCACACTCAAAACACAAATGATCGTTGTACTACTCATATTGTAATTACGATACTTACTTATACGTAGACAATTTGATTATACTGAGGTTCCAAATCGGTATGCATAATTATGCAAACAATGGCGGATGAGGATTGTAGCCCTGGACGGAGGGCGATCGACAGACGGAGGGTTACAGTAAGACAATGTAGTGGAGATGTGAAATCGTAAATGCGGAGGAGTTAAGTAGGTCATAAGATCATCATGAGAGGACAAGGGTATTGCAGCGAAACCAAGAGTCTGACCAACACCGAGCCATGGTGTTACCTCAACTCTCCAATGATCAACGAATTTTTTCGGGTTACTATCGATTGAAGAATCTTGCCGCTCCAAGTCGAAAACGATCCCACCTTGAGAGTCAGCGGCCAATCGCATGATCACCAGAAATGGGTGATGATATGAGACCCGAAGGACAACTGCAATAAGCATAATTTGAGAGGAGTGCATGGAGGGAGCGACTAACAGTCAGTCGACCCTTAAATACATATACCAGTGGAGATATCTCGAGAGAAAGTGGCACTTAGGATGACTAGGGAGGGACTAGTGCCTGGAATGGCCGAAGGAACGCGAGCGGCGAGGAGTATCTGGTGGCTCCGTGATATACGCCGCACTGCAACGAGCACTTCCGTGATGTGCATCGGGCGCTGGGGCACGCTCACGGTGCTTACCACGTGGAGGTGATGGAAGCTGGTGGAAAGACGTCAACGAGATTGCAGAAGTAGCGTCGACTAGCCCACTGTTATCATTAGTGGAATAGTCTGATTGGTAGTCTTCATCGGGCAAATCAATGGGGCGCTTCATGCGCATGACGAGTTCATCGTCAATCCGCCTGGGACGATGCTTAAGATCAAGGAAGGTATGATCTACTTCGATGACGGAGTAATGTGGCCCAACGAGCGCAAAGTCAATGTGAACGTCCGGCGCGTCGTCGAGTAATGGGTTATAGAACGAAAGGAGAGGTCGCTCGAATATGTTGTCGATGGAGCCCAACAACAGTGGTTTCTCGCCTTTTCGACGGAGAGAGAGCAAAAGAGAGGCACCACAGCGTGAATGGTTGTACGACATATTCTGTGGCTAGCTTTGACGTCGAATAGCTAGATGGACGCGACATACTCACGGTAAGACGGTTATGGGCTGTAGGAATGCAAAAAGCGGTCTTGAAGCACGACGTGGTTGGGAAGCAAGATGGGAGAGGCAACCCTGAGCATTCTGAGTTTTATTTATCTTATATACTTAGAGTCATCACTTACATAACCCAGATAATCACCAGAAACGACAAAACAATCGAAACAAGCTCACGCACAAAAGGCCATGTTCTTCATTACTGCGTAAGCCATCCGAGGCCATCCTCATCCTGGTGCCGTCATATGCGTAGAATCCCGGATTTGGAAAACTCAAGAGCTAATCAGAGAAGAGAAAAGGCATGATTTGTCGGTGAAAGCCGCGAGCTGCACGTTTACAGTCCCGATATACCCGTCTTTGTCGAACAGGTCAATGTGATGACATCAAATGGGCCTCGTGCCTTTGTGTGACATTTCTACTGGGCATCTCTCTAAGGGACGACACAAATCTCAGTACTGGGTTCCGTGTGCCATGACGTTCCTCCTCTTCTGCTGCATCGCCCTTCCTCGTGCTCCAAGGTCTTGAATTACTGACCAAATACTCAATGTGATGTCGAAAAAAAAAGTTCCGGTGCTATTCCATTTCAAGCATTCGTGCATTTCACATCACCTGATTCCATAGATCGACCGGGGACCCCGCCAAGGCTGCTGTATGTCCACATGTTTGACGTGTATCGAGAAATTATTGAGGTAAAGCTTTGAGTAACAAGACTATAGGAACTCAGGTAGGACTGGAGTATTAATCAACGGCCGGCGACTCGCCCTCGTCTCGACCACAACTATTTGGAATGAACAGTTAAAATGAAATATTTCGAGATAAAAATACATATATCGATGTATGCACTCAATCGCCACCCGCACCTGCTATTTGCTGTTCTATATGATGTTTATGCACCGCCTCACTATTTCCGCAAGAGGGACCATGTGGCGCAATATCTAGTACTCCAAAGTTTCCCGAACTCTAGTGTGCTTTGACAATGGAGGATCGAAGGGACGCTCTTCTCTGCTTGGGAATCCCAGTCACTTTTGACCTAATAAGCGGGATAATGGGAGGGCAATCTTGATCGGGATATTCTGTTTTATCCCCATCGCGCCAGGATCGTCGAGCAGGAAAGATGCTTTCTTGCTTGATGTCATCGAATGAATCCAAGATCTCGTTGGTGGGGTTGTCGAAGTCCTCAAGCCATGTATCCTCTTCCCCCAATATAAGCTCTAATCTCATTCCCCCAGAAGGACAAGCAAGGGGACCACGGACTTCTCTATTGATCCGCGCGGGAGTCGGTGGCGCTGCACTAAGAGGACCACCGAATAACAACCATTCCTGAGGTGCCTCGACATATTCATCAAGTGTCGGATACCAATCCCAAGTAGGCTCAGCGTCATCGAATGTCAACATATCTTCATGGAGAGGTTCAAGTACATTGTTAACATGTTTTCCAGTATCAGTATGCACACAGGTAGATGGAACAGAGAAGTCGAACACTTGATGAGGACGCTTCAGCTTCGAAGTACATCAATTATCAGATTTGGGCTCACTGATTAAGATTGATGAGAAAGTTGATAAGTAGATGGAAGCTGTTGTCGACAATGAGTAGTTCGTGGACAAAGTCAAGTAGTCAATGCTTGATATGGAGGCCGTGAGGGAGAAGATGATTGTGTTTCACTATGGAGGAGTCATGCAGTTATAACCTCTTAAGCTGTCTCCATAACGGTAATATGAAGGACAAGGCTCGAGTCACCTAGGCGATCCACCGATTAAGTACAATAGCATTACGACAGAAGACAAGCCCAACCATCATTCAGCGATCTTCCCTTTGTTTTTTGTCAGTACCTTGACCATTGTCGCATTGCTGAGTTCTTTTATTATATTTAACCCCTTTAAGGCAGAACTTTCTTTCAGAGAATATACTTCCTTCTACCATTATCCATAAGATTATTATGATACATTTGGCCATGATGCACAAACGCTAATGTACAACTGTCTGCTCGTCCAAGATCCGCACATGCAGAGCGCCTCAATGAGATCAAGTGTGATCACAATGCATCAAAGTTAATGTGATGCGATGCTCTTCTACGCTCCAACTCGTCTTCCCGCTGTGAAAAATTGCACGTCACATGAGCAAGATACACAGGTAAGTAAAGTGGATAACATGCCTTCTCATTCAAGTGAAGCACAAACACAATGATAGCGAGCACTACTGTGCCTGCTACCACAGTAACGGTAACCCAAGGGATCCATTCGCCTGGCCTCAAGAACAGCTCGCGTTTCCAGGCTTCGCCCTCATTCGCGGAAGGGAGTATAACGACCTTGGAATTCGGAATGACACCCTCCATGTTTATATAGTGCCAGTCAGTATGAACAGTTGACCCAACAAACAAGTTCTCGATATAATTGTTCGTTCGCCCGAGCCCGAAGAAGGAATATGGAGTTTGTAGTGCATGGTAAGAAGTTTGCGGCAACTGCCCGACTAGAGATTGGTTGATTGGCACAAAATCGAGCAGGGTCGAAGACCGGACACACCTTGCGCTGCGGAACGATGTCCCGAAGTATCAAGCACCGTGTACTTGTAGGATGCGCCAGAATAGCTGACTCCGAATGGCTAAGAACGAGAAAGGCGTCAGAAGGGTAGTTAAAAGAATCAGAAAAAGCAGAAACATGGTAGCGTTCCGAGCCATTGGGTGGATAACACCATCCGTTATCGCAAGCGCCATTAAGAACTGATATACTTTTAGAAAAAGGTAGATAGTCCAATCATCGGAGGGCCTACCAATAGCCTTGAGGAAGAAGGCATCATAGTAATAATTGTTTTGCACGAATATGACATTCCCATGGCCAGCATCTCCTGTTCTCTGAACCATAATATCCAACGTTCCCTGCACAGTGATCAAAACTGAATAAACTGGAATCATGTAACGCATGAAAATATTCACATCTTCGTCGACATCCAAGAAGGCTACACTCCTGGCGTCTTTGATAGTCGATAAAGGATCAGCCCCACTTTTGGCGACCTCCCATCCTCTTCTACCCATACCATTTGCTGAACAACCGACCATACCGGCTGCGCAAGGCTTAGAAAGAACGAGGCTTGGAATACGATCCTTTCCAGACCCGGTGATAAGAAGTATGTCAGGGAAACCATCAAGATTAACGTCCCCAAGCTTCAAGGAAAGTGGTATCGGCGGCGCGTATGTTGTGTCTAGCACGAGAAGGGAAAGAGAGTCAGGGAGAAGCGCTGAGAGGGGGAATCGGACGAATAACTGGAACATCAAGTTAGTCAAGTGAGGAGAGGCCGTAAATGCTCACTAACATCGTTGTCGGGACTGTCACTGAGGTTGAACTTGAAATTGGGGTCAGCTGTGCATAGGTCATAGTGGGGTCGACACGTCCGGACACCCTTCTTGATTCCGTTATCCGTCGTAGATGAACACAAGCCGAGTTGGTGATTATACGCGATATTGAGGAAACAATCAGAGCCCAACCCTGAAGATGAAGAAACACTTCGACAAGTTGTATATACCATGTCGATGGTACCATCTCTATCTGGAATAATGAACACATGAGCAATATTCAGGAATGCAGTAGTTGTCACACCAATGTCAGCAAATGATATCGTCTGAAGCCCTGAAGGAAGACTCCCCTCCTGAGCCAACGAAAAACCATCTTCTTTCTTATTTATCCAGATTTGGAAGGATTTGCCACCCCGACCGTCATCGCACACGACAAACACATCTCAATGCGTAAAGTCAGTGAAGTCTCGTGTTTTCGGAATTAAATCAAGCTACCTGCAAGGCAGTCCCCATCAAGGTCGACAACAGCGTTACTATGCGGATTGGCCAGTGTACACTGCGGGCCATGGAATCCGGGCGTGACGCTGGTGGTTCCGTCAAAAAAGCTGTCGTGAGTTTGGCACTACTGCGAGGAACGCACATGTTGAATAAAGGCGAATCAGGTTGCGAGCTGTTCCAGACGTTTTGCCAGAGCTGGAAGGGCGCTTTGGGATCGTCTTTGGAAGCAGGGGTCATGGAGAGTAGGTCAATTTTCAAGTCACCATTTGCATCGATGGGTATGGGCTGTGAGAGTGTAGATGAAGGTACCCTTAACGGATGATCAATATCTGCCAGTAAAACTGTTAATTTTCGAGCTGTATTGGAGCAGTGAACGAATTACCGAAGCCCCCTGCGAGAGATGCAGGGTAAAGTATCATATCTAGCTGACCCTTGGTTTGGGATTCACTCATAACAAGGATATCCAATTTGCCTGAATGCGTGAAGTCGCCAGGAACAATGTTTTGGACCCGGTGAGGGTGACGGAACGACGATGCTTCTTGGTACGTGAAAGCAGCTGGCAGAAGTCCAATTAACAGGAAACTTAACCAGAGTCTATTCATTACCATGATTCCAATGATGGACAGAAATAGTGCGCTGATCCTTGTCCAACCAGACCACATCTAAGCTGAAGGAGCGTTAGTGGTCGTTACGTACATAAATCAGGCTTACAACTGATCTCCATTGAAGTCTCCAAAGGCAACAACAAGCCCATCACCATTCAAACCCATTGTTCCCGCATCTATCAGAGAGTTTCCAGTGAACCTTTTAGGTGGAAATGGCCAAATGGCAACAACAGGAGTTAAGAGACATAGAGCCAGGAGACGCGAGAATAAGGAAAGCTTCCGTTGCTTCATTTGACATGTATACATGACCAAGACATATGCTTCGCAAAGTCAGAGCAGAGATGAGATGTCGAGTACAACGACGTTCACCATGACGGCGAGGCCTTATTTGCACATGTTGTATCCACAAGGCGATAACTCCATGCTGTCCTGTACAAGCCTGTACAGTGTTAAATTGTTAATTGTTGATTGATTTCTGACGAAACTCCTTCGAAACACGCAATGCTCATCATTGATTGTTGCCACCGTCACCTGTTTTGTTCTTGAATTCGAATCAGAGCTGTGCAGTGCTTTTTGATGAACGTACAAAGGTCTGCCTATATATATGCTAAAGTATGAGGTGAACCAAGGGTGAATGGCACATCCGGTAAACAGTTCAGATCGCGTCAGCAGAATGGCGGAAAAGTCAGTGTTCGCAAGTATCGCTATTTGTTCTGCTTACAATGTTCGCAGATTTACAGATACTTATCCTGCTTCTGCTTCTGCCAAGGAAAGGTCTACTGATGCGGAGAAGAAACCGGTTTTGACGATACAAACTTCTCATCTTCCAAGGCCTAAAAAATCTCTGTATCGCCGCTTTAAGCGCTTTCTATCTCGACTTTTCAGAAAGGGAAAATATCAACGACGCCAAAGGCCACGCACGAAAAAGCCGGTCATCTATGTCTTTTCACCCAAAGATATCGATGTGACGGTTTCAGTCACTCTAGACAAGGACATGGAGTTCAAGGCGGTATACCCCATTGTACCCATTAAGAAGCTCGAACCTCGAGGAGAGAAGATACAGTGGGATGTTCATACTAGTCCTGACGGTTCATTAATGGCATGCAACACTGGACTTGAGCTTTCTTCGCTCTTCTGGGAGGCAGAGTACGTACGTCCCTCTATGAGTCACACTGCAACAGTTATTTCATTTCAACTGTTCAAGCCTCGATGCAAAAAATTTTTCGAGCTCTCGGAAAGGCCAAGTACTAGGAACTTGGACCCTATCCGACTCAAATTCTGTTGTGCTGTCGACTCACGATATCACCGGATATCTTCAGAAAGCCCTCCTTTGCCTGGGGCTTCATACAGAAGCCCGGACAGCCTTCGTGACGTATGTATTTCGTTTTTGACTCAAGGTTATTCGTCTGTTTACCGATCGTTATGCTCAGCTTCTGTTTACCATCTTTCATGAACCACAAATACATAGCATTGCGCTTCATGCCACAAGCAGAGTATTCTCGGATCGTGCCCCTCGACGTCAAGCCAATGCCAGATGTGATCACACGTGTCTTCATGCTGTTTCAAGGCGTCAAGGATGTTGAGCTTTGGCCTTCTTCACGCAGACGAGCGTATGACGATGTGTCATACTGGGCGGCCATTGTAGGTGTCAATTGTGCTGCCGCTTTCAATAAGGATCTTTCGCGGGTGTTGGAGTGGGGTGCAATGGAGCTTCCGTCTTAGAACCTGGTTCTTTCTATGTCGACTTCAGCCTACAGCTCTGTCATGCCCTTTTCAATGAAACAAATTTCTATTGCGGCAGGCGGACGACACGTTTTTGAGCACAAGGTCTTTACTTGCTCCACTTCAGCTGGGACATTGTTTAACCAAATGAATCGAGTGGCGCATCTCACTTCACATCTCCATATAGAAGGTCGGGATTGACAGCTCTAGTTCTCGGCGATTTCAATGATTGTTTACAGCCCTTCTACTCGGACCTGGCTAGAACTGACTTCTTTTTTGACGCCAAGAAGGTCACCGAGTTGACCTCGGATGAATTTGTAGCCTCTCTCAAGACACATCTTAATACATATCGGCTCTAACCGAGGATCGCTCTTAAAAGAGCGTTGAAACTCCTAGCTTTCCCAGTTCATTCCACGCTTGATTGACCTCGCGCTTTCCAACATGAAGCTGACTGATCTCCTTGCTCCTTTTCTCCTTGTGACCTCAGCACTCGCCGTAACGCTATCATATGATGCTGGATACGACAATGCGTCGCGCTCCCTCTCCCAGGTCGCTTGTTCAGACGGTGGGAATGGCCTTATCACTGCCGGGTTCAGTACTCTAGGCAGTCTGCCTAAATTCCCATTTGTTGGCGGCACTGACAATGTCTCTGGATGGAACTCACCCCAGTGTGGGACGTGCTGGAAACTTACACACACCGACGGCAAGGGCGTTACGAGGTCGATCAATGTGCTTGCAGTGGACCGTGCGAGCGCAGGATGGAACGTCGCAACGCAGGCTATGAATGCATTGACCGGTGGCCAAGCTGTCAAACTTGGACGCACCAACGTCTCGCAGGTGAAAGTGGACAAATCCCAGTGTGGCATGTAAATGGTGTGTTTCCTTTGTGTATCGTGTCTTTATTATAGTCACATTGAATCTTCATGAAATAGCACTATATAGACAACAAGTATCTGTCCAAACAGCCCTTGTCAGACCATCTTGACATACGACAGAAGTGCATACATACAACAAGTCTTAAGCTGCTTACCATTGATCTCTGATGGAAGTTACATTTTTTGACGTCTCCGACATATTGACATTGATATCATTCCTTCATTCATTCTTTCGTTGACCATCCAGCTCCTTAGCATAAGTATTGTTTCTTAAGGCTACACCAATTTGTTCTTTCCCGTATGTTGATAATATTCCAAAGATAGTTCTCCATTATTCAGATGTTCCTTTGCTAGTGAGCCTGATCATGGAGTTTTGTACTACTCGTCTACTACATCATGTATCAGACCTGCGATGATAGATTAATGCAGGTTGCTACATCAATTTGATTGATGATTGTGAAGTATAAATCTTTCCTCTCCATTGATTATGATGATTCGAAGAGAATTTGATACTTGAGATTGCTGCCGATACTGAAACTCTGGTAGACCGTGACTTGAGAATCTATCTTTCCTACTATGTACAATCATGTGTACAAAGCTGATAATAAGGCTACTAAATCCCTTCTTTCCCATACTCAAAAGATCAAATGGACTTTTCGAAAATTTGACATCCCATTTTCTGATGCTTCTCTGCGATCCATATGTTTCACTCGAAAAATATGTGATATAAGTATGCCGGCTTACCGTAAAACCTTATAAGCCACAAACCGACGAGTCAACTTGTACGGCTGTAGCATCAACACGTCCCAGGAATGTCGCTTGATTCCCCGTCAAGTCGTTCATCGCCGACAATGCAATATT
>JABAJZ010000079.1:0-30400 GCA_018857265.1 Termitomyces sp. T32_za158 | reverse complement strand
GTAGCAGACGCACAGTTCAAATACAGCAAAGTAAGGCCTATCACTATAATTGGCGCTTCTCTTCTCCAGGAGGTCTATGGCGGCTTCAACGCTGTTAAGCACAATCATCGATCTTCCAAACACCTCGAGATACATGACATCCCCTGAATAACAGATGAGATAGTGCTAAAGAATCCGTGTCGTTACTTGAAAGAGGCATACCATATGACTTTCCCAACTCATACAAGACCAAATCTTGATTTTCTGCGGGAATCTTCAGTAAATGACCTATGAAAGGGATACCAGGAGGCCCGGGTGGGAGACGATGGTGTTTCTGGCGGCTCTTCACCCAAAACAAGACGACAGACGTGATACCCAGGACGAACGAAAATACAAGCTCCCAAAGCATTGTATTGAAGATAGAGAGAGATAAGACCAAATGCCCTTGAAATGGACTTGGGCAGTGTTTGGGATCAATGTGGACTCTGATATACCCCAGGTAAATCTCTCCCACGTTGGGGAGAAATTGAAGTGTATCATATGATAGCACTCAGTGATAGCGCCTAATGGAGGCCACAGTTACCAGCAACATTCGATATGTCATCTGCTTCTGTCAGACATTTTCGCACATAGCGAAACAGGCTAGGACTGCGCTTGAGTCCTGGAAAGTTTCTCAGATTGGGCAGCAATGTGGTGTGACCTATTGATTTATCATAGGTACCGATTAAGGACGAGTCGAATTCGTTTTTTTTGAACAACGTACTTGACATTTCCAGCAAGGTCTACGAGAGCAAGTCGGAATAACCCTCACCTTGCTGAGTCAATGAGAGTGATTTTGAGATAGGTGCCCAATGCATGCTGCTGCAATCGCTACTGAATCGTTATTGGTCGTAGAGCATTGGTAAGGGGGACACATGTGTCCGTGCTTCACAAGCTGAAGACGAACGACATGCTGTCGTAAAGTTAGGTCCATGCTTGAGGTCAGCCCGCGCCAGTGATTCACAAAGCGACAGGACGAAGTTCTATTGACAAAGTATTTGTTGGACTATCGCGTGTACTTACCTTTTGACATGGATTAGACTAAGGTAAGAAATCTCAGGTAGACGACTCTGTACCATCAGTCGGTGAACAGAAGCAAAACAGAAGTCAATCCGTGATCGCGCTGCAAAAGGCTGGATAGATCCGACGAGGAAGTCCGATTGAAAACCACGTGATGACAAGAGCATTCTGTCCTATTCTGTCAGGTCGACAGTTCACATAATATAGGACGGGCCCTGTGTTGGAAACTGAGCCAGTGGGACCTAAGTTAACACAGACACAGTATCTGATCCTCAGTCCGTGTTATAAAGACTGTATTCTGTACCAAAGTAAACACAGACACAGTAAGTATCTGATTTACGGTACAGTTAGTTCATTTGTACGGAGTCCGTGACACTGAATAGTTCTGAATAGTTTAGAATCACCCTCAGTCCGTGTTATAACGACTGAGGGTATTGTCCGTAATGTATCACGTATATTCCGCCTTGTCTGTATAAGTGATAAGTGTGACAAACTTCAAAGTGTGAAGGGTGAATGTCGTCTCTTTGATCAAGCGCTTACGGTGCCTTTGCCACAGATCTCAACACCCTGATCCACTCTGGTTCGTGTCATGTACACCAGTGTTCTGGTCAATCGTCACCTCACTTCCAGGCAAAAGTCGTTCCCTCAAACCACATGTTCTAGGCTGTATTTGGCAAGATAATTTCAAGCGGCTTTTTTGCTAGTGTTGCCTCGCAACGGGGTTAATGTCAGGGATTGTACAAAGTGGCATCAATCTCTGAGCTGATGTTCATCTACATTGATTGTAACATACAACATCAGACAGTACATACATTATGTATGTGTATGTATGTAAAGCGGGTGCCTTTCAAGATAGTTTACTCAACATCCTGACATATTTTCTACCCTTAACAAGCATATAAACCAGAAATCCAAGAAGCAGATGACAAGGATGAGGATGGTGGACCTTCGCCTTCAAGCTCCATCGTCTGTTTCATCAGCTATCGCAAACCTTGTTCATGAGGGCTGACTTATGGAAGGCTCGGATCGAACACCTCCGCCAGCAATACTGACCACCAATGAAGGTGCAGTAAGATATGTATCTTACAACATTTGGACAGGGGGAATATCAGTTGTATGTAGAGGTATCATACCCAGAGTTAAAGTAACGATTAAATCCAGATGTAAATGAAGTGGAAAAAAGTAAACGTTCAGGTCGAACAACGCACAGCGGGGATACCTGGACCTGAAGCTTCAACCGCATCCCCATCTACATTGAACTTTCGAGCAAGTACGACCCTGCTCAGTCCCTGATATTAACGAGACTCCTCACTAGATTCCAAGGGATTCCGTCCAGCGGTCCTCGTGAGCGGAGGCCCGACACTCACTGATGGAGACGAGGGGCTCGAACTCCGTGCCTGAGGCGGTCTTGAGCCCGAAAACGCAATCGGACTACCGCGCAGAGAGAATTCAGTGGTGGCCGGAGGCGCCGACGCTGGTAGCGTGGGAGAGATGACGCTGAGGATGGAGTTGTTTGACAAATGTCGAGACACGTAAGGGCGCGGTGAAAGTTTGGTATCTCCGGGTGATGTGGGCGTGACCGGCTCTTCACTCCGATCATCTGAGATAGGCAGCTCCAGAAATTCGTCTTGGTCGTGCAGAGGACGGGGTGGCGGACGTTCGACCATAGCCTCGAGAAGCTGGATGAGAAGTAATCAGAGTAGATCTCACCATGGAAATCGGGGGCGACTCACCTCTTTACGTAACTCCTCGCCTGCGTACTCGCCCTCCATTTCCTCCGGCCCAAGTAGCACTGTCCCTTTGCGGAACACCTCTCCCTCCTCTGCAACCCAACTCCGTGATCTTCGTAGAAAGCAGTGGTCAGGAACTAGTCAAAGGATTACAGACACAAGAAGACCGCTCACCGATCATTCGGAGAAGCACTAACAGCACCCTCAGGCGCATACACCACCAACCCATCCTCCTCCTCCTCTGAGTCCGCTTCCACAGCCGAAGCAGCAAGCGCAGACGTCGGACTCAACACCTTCTCATGTTCCTCCGGGTCCGGGTCCGCCCTTCCCTTCCCCTTATCCGCCCTTGGCGTCGTCGGCGTCCTTTCCCCCTCAATCTCCGGCTCCAATCCATGCGCATCCCCATTCGTCAACACGTGTCCATTCGGCGTCATCCTTTCCTCGTTGTCGTTGTCGTTGTCCCCGTGTCCGTTCTTCGGGTCCATAGCGTCAAACTGTATCCCGAGCCCATGGAGCGTAAGAACAGGCCGCACAGGCGCTGGAAGATCGCGGAGGAGTGCGGTGAGTTGGTCGTTGACGTTCAGCAGCTCTTCCATTAACACTGGGTCCTCCGTGCTTTGTATCACCGTTGCGAGCTCCGCCAAAATTGTCCGCGCATCCTTGGAGAGCTCTGCGATGACGGATGGTTGGCTAGTGAGGGCTGAGAAGGGAGGTTTTGCCTTGTTGGGCGTTGATAATGGCTGAAGAGCCTCAGTGAGTTTGGTGAGACACTCACGGCCACGAACGGCGATGCCGACCTCAATCTGCTGTTTGACATTAGGTTGGGTCAGATGAAATATGTACATCAACCACGTACATCCTTCTCTTCGCCGAGGCGAATCGATTTGGCGAGTTCGCTTTCCTCGATCATGCCCCATACGCCTTTCCCGAGCCCACGCCCACCCGCAATAGCCGGCGAATTCCGCTCTGCCTCCTCTGTATTCCGTACACACGAACTCAAGATCTCCCTGCACATCCTACAAACGCAAAGTGTTTCATGAGTCCCGATGCATGCTTATCAGAGAAAAAGACGGACTTGGCAAAAACTTCATCACCAGGCGGAATATTGAGATCCAAACAACGCATGACGTGATTCGCCTTGAGTCCAGAAGAAAGAGCCATGACTGCAGCGATGTCGAGGTTATTGAGCGTCAGATCGAGATGGAGGAGGGACGTCGATTCTGGGAGGAACTCCGCGAGGGCGATGGCCCCCGCTGAGGTCAACGAAGTGGAAGAGAGGAAGAGGCGCTTTAATGCGCTGTTCAGGGTAAACGCGGTACGGAGAGACTGAATCTAGAGAGGAGTTTGAGCAAGTGACATAAGATAGAGGGAGTGATCATACCCCTTCGAGCCCAGGCCCAGAACATGGATTCTTGCTCAGGTCAAGCGTCTCCAGAGAGGAGTTATACTTCTACAGTGACATTGTCATTGGAGAGACCGAAAGAGACATCGAGATACTCACAAGCGCCTCAGCTAGATTAGCGAGACACATCACATCCAGCTTATTCTCACTCAGATTCAACACCTTCAATGTCCGATTACGCTTTAACACCTGCGCAATATACGTAATACCCGTCTATGTCCAATCAAAAATCCAAAACATCAAAATCAAGATAAAGGATCAGTCCCGATCTCCTAAAAGCACCAAAAACTCACGCGCAGATCATTACCCTTTAAATCCAACGTCCTCAGCGCCCCAAGACGCGGCAGGGCGTCCAGCGCCCTAACCCTATCCAACAAAGCCGCACTCGGCCCCGCATCGTGCCGCGAGTGACTCTCGAACGCACTACCCGGCACAGGGCTCTGAAGTTGGTTTGTATGCCGCGTCGTGACGCCACCCTGCGACGACGACGTTATGATCGGCACGGGTTGTCCCGTCGCAGACAGAGGCGGGGGCGTGGTGTGGTGATTGAGGTTTTGGTTGTGGCTGTTCGGCGTCCGCGGCGGAGCGCCTCGACGTGCGCGAGGAACGTAGGGCGTGTAGGTCGTTTGGACGTTCTGCGTCGGGTGTCGTGGTGGCGGGAGGACGGGGCCTGCGCGTGCAGGAGCCGATTGCGGGTATGTGGGGGATGTAGGGGTCGTAGGGAGGCTGATGTTGGATGAGGAGGGGGGGGAGGCTGAGGAGGAGGGTGGGCTGAGGGCGACGGGTGCGACGTCGGGGTAATCGCGGATCATGAGGGCGAGGGCGACGGCGCCTGTGGCGTTGATTCGGTTGTGGCGTAGGGATATGTTTCGGAGGGAGGAAGTTCGCACGGCGCGTGCTGGTAGGGGTTGTTGAATGGGTATATGTGATATGGTGATAGTGAGACTCACAAAGAGTTTCCAGAGGAGCTGGGCGGAGCTGGCAGTCGTCTATACGTAACGAGACCAGGCCTGGATTCGGTGCAGTTGCAAGAGCAGCGACAATGTACTCGACTGACTTCTTATCCAGATTGTTCTGAGACAAATCCAGGAATTGAAGATTCTTGGCCTGTAAAAGTTATATAAAAGCATAGTAACATGGGCAAAAACTCGCACCTGCAAGACATATGCACCCACCAACCGAAAGGCTGGACTCTTAAGCTTTCGATTTGATGCCAGGGAGAGGAACGACAACGATTCGGGTATTAACAATGAATGCAACAATGGTTTGAGTATCTGCGCGTATTATTAGATGATGACGCATTCGAACAGCAGACATCGTACATGTTCATCCAGGTCACATTCTCGAAACACCAGCCTTCTTAGCCCCCATTCTATAGAGAACACATCCGACAGGATTGAAGCGGATGTCAACGTCAACTGGACACCAGAGAAATCTACTGAACGGGGATTGTTTGAAGATGCGTTCTTGAAAGGACATAAGAATAATATGGAGATAGGAAACGATAGCATACCTTGAAGGAAGCAGTGATGCCTTGATCAGGTTTCTCGTCACATTGGACACAGCATTCCCTGTAAAATGATTCCACCTTGTCCAAGGACCACCAATCGTCCGTATCCTGAGTTCCTGGCCCTGACGCATTCCCCTTTACCACTCTTCTGCGGCGCTCGAACTCGCGATCCTCAATAGCCTTCTTCTCCTCCTTGAGGGACGGGGTCGACGGTGGGTTTACAGAAGATATTGGATACACTATTGCAATCTCAGGCAATATGAAATGGGCCCGCTTCAGCGGTTTGGAGTCGTCAGAAGGTGCAGTCGGGCTCTGTGTCGGCAGAAACCTGGCGATGCGCGAGAGAAGTGAAGAATGGACCGGTACAGGCCGCTTGAGGATGCTTTTGCCAGCAATTGGGATGGTCACCGCGGACGACGACGGCGAGCAGGAAGAATTAGAGCCAGCCATATACTGTCGAGTCTATAGAGCCATGAATGGATTTGGTATGTGTGATGGTCAAATGGGCTGTCACGCTGATCTCGGAAATTACTTAGGCTCGGCGCGTGGCAGACTCTGTCACGATACCCCTAAACACCAAGTATATCTCTTTCATGTAGTCGGCTTTGCACGTCGATGTAGATGATGATAGCAGCATTATGACAGAAACGGAAAAGCAGCCACTTGCAACGCCATTGGGTTTAGTAACGGGAAAATTTCCAACTATCATAGAACAGGTGAGATCTACATATGTCTGCAGCGTATCGCAACGGAGTAATACAGCAAGTTAACAACCAAAAAATGTCCCCCAAAATTGCATAACAGTGAGATTCAAACCTATAGCTCACGCTTCATCTTCGTCGCAATAAACTTTGCCAGGTACCTGAGCATCGCACTCGTTTCCTCCCCAACAGGCCGAATCCAATCAGGTGGCAACGCAAACCCATACTGTTGAGTCATCAAACCACATCAGCTCCAGCTCTCCAACATCCAGGACGAACATACCGTGCCGGTGTCCCTCAGATGCAGGGCATACGAGTACTTGGCTTTCGCACGCTTGTACATCCAGTCGAGCACGTTTCCTGGTGCGCGGTAAAGATTCGAGCAGAGCGAGCCGGTCTACAAGGGCAATAATTAGTCAAATCACCAAAGCAAACCTCGCGCAGACGCACCGTCATCTGGGTCCCATGAACCTGCGACAATTTCCACGCCGCGCCTAAGCCGGCTTCAAGTTGATCCTCCGCATCCTTGGGAATCGCGCTACATGAATACGAGAACGGCGACGACACTACACATATCGCGTCAATGTGACCACATGATACGGGAAGCACACGCACGCATTTGCCCAAAACTCCGAAGATCGAGGAATCCTACTAAGTTTGGAATCGCAGTGACCATATTAGCAATATTGTTCACCTCGGGGGCTTCAAATGGACGACGGCCGGGGTACCAATGCGAGCACGGGTCTTGATCAGACCCAAAGACAGACCCAGGATGTCTGGCATTCTTTGACCGCTTCTGCGCCTTCCATTTATAACCCTATACGCAGTGTCACATTATCAGTCAAAAGGCGCGAGCAGTTTCCGCGAGTCAATGCATACCCAGTTCCTGCAGAAGAGATTTTCTAAGTGACTTAAATGGGACACCGTAAATGGAAACCTACCGGTTCATGTCAATACCAAAACAATTGTCTTTGGCACTAAGCTGCTGGCGAGTCTTGTACCTAATAGGGAATCGGTCGTTTGAGCTGAAGCACGGAGTTTGATAGTAGCAAGTCACTCACCAAAACCGGTCGCTCTCCCATGTATAGTCGTAGCCATCTGGATTAGGGACAGGGACAATGTAAAAGTCCTGTTCGGGGCCATAAACCGAGATTGTTGGAGATAAGTTGGGTTAGACGTACGAATACATTGAGAAGGCGCGAGAGTGAGTACGGTTCGGAAGAATTGGAAACGAGCGCATGGGCTAGATAAAGCGAAGTGGCAGTCGCAATCCACTTTGAGTAAATGAAGATGTTGAACAGACGATTTCCATATTGGAATGCAATAGGACATACCTCGCGAGCATGCTGCGCCCCAATGACCACAAACGACAATTTCTCCCCAGGCGGAAACTTCTGACTGTAGCGCACCGTACCCCGTCGCGCCATCCCACTTCCCTCCCTCACATCGGTCTCAGTCTCACTATTCGAGATAACCAAGCTCAACATTTCCCTCCCCATCCCACTCGCTCCCACACTCTTCACCGTCACAAGATCCGGTCTCAGCCTCGCTATCTCCCGGATAAACTCGTTAATCTCGGAGAGAGGATGGTAGTCTGTGTGGAACGTCGTATTTTGGAGAGAGGAGAGATCCCATTTCTGGCTCGTGTGTGGACGCCGTGGGCGGACTTCCGCCGAAGATATGTTGGCTAGGAGGGTGTGTTGGAGGTGGGAAAGCGCTGTTGGGAGCCCTGGAGCAGCATTTGGGATATATACGTCGAGATGGGAGCGCCCAGTGTGCCACAAATCCAAGTCGTGTGCCTACAATGAGACAAAGGAATCAGTATGGCATTCGATGAATTGGGCTGCGACGTACATTTATAAGTTCTAGTGCATCGTTGAATGCTTCTGCACTCTCGTTGATATCAAAGCGCCATAATTTACCAGCTGAAAGGGGTTCGGTAGCAGGAAAACCGAAGAAGTGTTGATTGGTCACTATCGGCTCAGCAGAGACCGCCAATAGCAATAGACTCGCAGTCGCGATAAGATTGCGCATTCTTGAGAATTTTCTCAAGATATCTCGACGACTGTGGTCGAAGAGGAAAGAGAATACAGGCTCAGGGTCGCGGGAGGAGCTTGGCAAATTAGCGGTCGTGTTTCTTGGCTGAAATTCTCAGAAGCGTTCGGGACATGGAAATAGTCGGTACGTAGGCACTCTATGCATGGTCCGGATATCTACTCCCACTCCACGGAGTCCGCCCCATCTCTGCTATATTTCCACTAAGCCCAACAAGAGCACTTTGTGACAAGTTTCTGAGAACTTTGGTTCTTGATGGTCGTTTGTGCGGCTCTTGTCATGGGAAACGAAACGTTCATGCGTCTTCCTCGTATCTTGCGGCTTTTCGGTGCGATTTGATAACCCAATGTAATCCCGGAAGGACTATCTTCAGTGGAATATGAACTCGATTTGTAGGAGCTAGCAGCCCAAAAAGATTCTTGCCGAGTTTTCTCCTTCTGTGCATCGTTTCCTTCAAACACCCTTTAGATCTCGCAAACTAGATGGACCACGATTGGAAACCCATATCAATTGAAGAATTCCAGCAGCTTGTCAACAGCCTTTCAATTTTGCTTGGAATGAGCCAAAACTGCAATCTTCCCCATCAAAACATGTAGCATGCTTTCTCTTTACCTCTAGTCTTTCTTTTACTATGTTTTCAGAATAGGCCGTATTCTGGAATTGCTTCAGAAACCCATTCATTCAATCTAAGCTCGAGGAATATCCGCTGGCGCACAACTGGTCCTACAGATGTATTTCATGTCCATTTTCGTGTTCCCTCCGAAACTTCCACTGCAGAACCCGCCGCTTGCCGCGAAAATCACGCTTCCATGCATCTTAATCAGCATGGCGTTCTCGTCATTCCGTTCCGACTCCATTCCATCGCTTTAGCATGAGCTATTTCTCACTTGATATCAACTGCCTAATCCCCATTACGCTGCTCGTATCTTTTTGACTATCGTACGTCTTGTCCAGTTGGTGTCCGCCGTAACATAGCACCAAAGAACGCGAAAAGCACGGGTAGCACGGCATACTCTACCTCAATTCGTTTCCCCCGGGACCTTAACAGTATCCCCGAGTATTGTGCACACTTTCTTGGTTGAAGCGATGGAGACGAACTGGGAATTCCAGAAGGTTTCCTTGCAAGGAGGTAAATATAGAACCTGCTTCAAACCCTCACATCCGATATTGCGGGCTTCGTCCCTCATGTTTTGCCTCAAGTGGGTCATGCTCCACAGTATCTCCTCTTGAGCTATCTTCACGATACTTTTCCTCTGACACCATACCACCATGCAATCTCGTGCCTCAACACTTAACCTACTTCTAGATCACCCCACTGTTCAAACCCCAAATTCCACGCAACCACTTATGACTGGTCGGCCCGTAGTCGCCACCGATCACGCAAGTCGAGGACCCTTTTTAAGTTAGAATTTTACCTTCCGAGCGAGATTAAAGCATCTTTCAAGATGACAAGAATCACAGCGGGATTATCTCGGAATCAGTCCTAATGTCTGATGAGATATTTGAGAATTTATGTCCAGTGTTGAGCTCCATTATCAAAACGCGAGTAGATTGGCATGCCCACTTGAATATCATTGAGTGTTTCATGGTGTCAAGTAGAAAAGAAGGTCTGTTCAGGAGCAAGGCAATGACTGTTGGGTATATGGCCTAATTTCTTCAAGGTCGACAACTGTTAATCATGCTTGCTCCACGAAGACGCAAGCATACACCGAGATGACTGTTTTAGTGGAGAGAAATATTTCTGAAAGTCCCGCAGATGTAAGTGGATCACTAATCGAAAATCGGCGATTAACTAGAGACCATTGAATTACAGAAGCACAAAAACATCTAGAAATTTAATAACCTGGAGCACACGATAGATTGCACCTGCATCTATGAGCAGTAAAAGAAGCGTCGTGATTCGAGCGCCGTTGGGTAGCGATGGTGTTCTCGAAGAATTATACGGTACTTCCTGAGATGCGATGACATAGATTCGGAACTCATCACCGGCGAAAAATTATATTCGTGCCAGAGAATTCAAAAGGCGGAGGAAGTCAAGAGGACATTGGTTGCGAATTACAGTACCATGCCAACGATAAAGGAGGTTCCAATGGCTGGGGAGTTTCGTATATTGGCATGTTTAGCAATAGCACTCGAAATCGATCCAGATAATACCAAAGAAGTCACCCATATATTGCCCTCGACAAGGCTAACGAGTGTTCTAGTGATCTAGTGAAAAACACATGAGAGAATGCATCGTGAGGACACAAAGAAAGAGCAGAATGCTTGAGAAGGGTAGTTCAACAAGATGAATACAGCTAAACGTTTACCGCTGAACTTGCCAAGCCTGAGAAGCAATACAGAAATAGTAAGAGACCAAAGGATGGTATTACCTGTTTTAAGCCATGCAGAGTTTTTGTCGTTCAATTGGTGTCATTGAAGCAGGGGAATGTGGACAATAAGTATCAAGACGTACCAAGGACATATCTACGGTGGGGCTGCAGTCAAGCCCAAGCCCAATGTGAGCTCAGCTCTGGACAAACATCTGGTTTCAATTCCAAAAACACCAGGTTCGGGTCCCGGTCAAGCACCAAAATCTAAGGACTAAAAAAGGACTGGACCAAGATGGATGCCACACCAGCGGCACCGAATCACACCATAAAGTTGAAATAGTCTTGGAGATCTGCTTCTGATAATATACAAGAATATGGTGTAATTTTGTTGTACCTGTATTAGTGCGCGCACTTGTAGATTGTAAGCCTAGTGAGAAGTAAGTTGAATTACAACTTCGAGTCCCGTTATATACGTGGGCCACACAGGTTACGTGACTGTGAAACCGCTACAAAAGCTCCCCTGTAGTCAGCGATTTTTAATTATTATTCCAATCCGTGGCAGAGGTTCACAGAAAACACTGTGACATCAATTATCTGCGGCTTCATAAGAGCCACCATATACTACATCTACTTGATGTATTACACCATCTGTAGGTAAACTTTTGTAAAAAAACCGTGATAAAAGCACAAGATAATGAAAATTTAAATAGTAGTGGTAACAAAGGAGTGTCGAGGCCGATGAGATGTATTGATTGTTAAGAGTCCCAAGTGAATTTTTCCGTGTTGAAGTATAAAAGTCAAAGAAGACCACATCGATATGAGAAAACCATGCAGTTATTGACGCGTACAATTAAAGGTCACCGGCCGAGAAATGAAGTGTTTGTGGCGCTGTGTTATCGCAAGATCGTGGTGACGACCCGGCTCTTTGGTAGTACCGCACAAAGTCGATCGCGATTGTCTCTACAGATCGTGGACGAAAATCAGAAATCGGTTACTCTGAAGTCGATGTAGCAGCGTTACCTGCGTCAAGTATTAGGTCGAACGAAACTACCTCAGAGAGGCTAGCGCCTTGTGTCGGGACCCCAGCATCTGCATGAGTCCATAAACCTGTCCACTATATGACCATGTGAGACCTCATGTTTTAGTGATGCACATGCACGTAGTTTCACTCACCAACAGACGTTGATTATGTGGAGATGATGGAGACACGACAGACACCTCGACGAAACCTCCATCCAGACAAGAAGAAGTCCGCTGCTTCAACAGACCTCCCATCTGTACTCCGGTCCGAGAACCCGGTCCGCGCGCGAGGCGAGGATCGAGGACAAGATAGCCGTTTTGAGTTGTGACAAGCCCGTTTTCATGTCGCTGGTCATTTACAGCTTCCCAGAAAGGATCATGGTCTGCATTAATTATTAGGAACGCTCGAAGGATATAGTTGATAAGGCATCAAAACTACCTTCGTAAAACGACCGACCATCGGCATTAAACTCGTCTGAAAAGACTAGATGGTATAATACGCCATTTTGGCTCCTCCGGATCCAGGCTTCTTGCGGGGTTGTAGGATCGATTCCTACTGATATCGAGCTAGTCACGTCCGTTTCTAAGTATATCAAATGAGACCTGGATAAGCTACTCACAAGGTTTGACTTCGTGGATCGAACTCAACGGACGACGCCTGCCCTGTCGAGTTGATTCTCGTATTTCCAACGATCAATTCACTCCGCCCATCGTCGTTGAAATGACGGAAGACAGGGTACATCACGAACAAGGAAAGGAGCCCGGAGAGCAGGATAACAAGTGCTGCAATGTTGATGAAGCCTCGTAATGACAATGAGCGTTCAGAGTCGGACGTCGTCTTCCAATCAAAATCATGGAGCTTATCCTCTTCATCAACTGCGTCATCCTCTAGTGGATCCCATGCATAGGCCACAAGCCCGTGTTCCAATGTCATCGTTCCACCGGGGTATTTGGAATCTGAGGAGAGTACAGAATCGGTCGAGAACGTCGAGTTGCGTTTCAGGTGGGGAAGCTGAGGCGGGGAAAGGTCGTCTTGTGTGTCCTGCGTGTCTGCCTTACGATAAAGGATCATAGGACCACAGGTGTGGGACGAGTTTTTGGACGTTGGCGATCCCGAAGACAGCGCTCGACATTCCTCTGAAGGTATCCTCATAATTTGGGCGCTTCCGCAACGAGTAGAACGGGAAAACGGGGAAAGCGTTTGGGGGATACAAGTGGTCACAGGATTGAGCCGTGACGGTAAAACTCCATTGTACGATGCGGAACGTGGTAACTTGCTATGATGCGTCCAACCTTCTGATCCTGGCTTCTGAGAAACCTCAACAGAAGAATCTTGTCTGTGGGATGGTGACATGTTGTCGTAGTACTGGGAGTAGTGGACGGGAGGACTATCGGAAGACGACGCCTCGACGTCGTTGACGACGTACGCAGGCCGCATGGACTGAGAAGCTTCACTGGGAAGCATATGTTGTCGCTCGTGAGGGGACTCTCGTCCAGACGAGGGTATCAAGTGAAAAGACGGGTTAGAGTAAAAGTCGTCTTCTTGAAGCCATGCTAGAGGTTTTAGAGTCATTGATGGGAAGACCAAAGGGGAGCAAATGCCTTGATAAAATGCGGCATGTTAATGCCGACATGTACGCATTGCAGGACACAAATACTTGTGCTGATGTGACATATCCCCAAACATATATGGTAACATCCTTATTGTCTTGCGGAAACGGGAAGCTCGAATGCTTCTTGTGTGTTCTCCTTCTCTTGCATACAAACAAGAGTGAAATATTCATGCCTACGTGAATCAATTGAGCATTGAGAGAGGGGAGAGCGGCAGGGACTGACCGGAAGGTGGGCGTAGCCGGTAGTTTCTGTGCCTGATGCTATTGCCGACGTCTGGACTCTTTCCCACAAATGAGATCTCTCAAGTTTCCGTATACAACGCACAGCTCACAAGCATCAAAGCAACGGCGCAATGACCCCAACTGGAGCTCGGACATGAGAAACGACCGACAAAATTTGGGTTAGGCCACTCCTGGGCCTGAAGCTTGAAGCGCAGACATTAGCAAAGTCTCCTGCTAGACCTTCTGCTCATCCCGGAGTCTCAGACCGCCTGTCGAGCCTCGAACCTCAAATCGCCAGACAGTTTGCTATTACGCCATGACGCTTGCAATGGCAAATGTGCAAGGACGGATCGCTTCGAGCGTTGAATAAACGACAAGGCAGTGGTTTCATGGATGACAAGGCAGTATGGATCCTCAGCAACGCAAGGAGGATGGCGGGCGGAAGAAACGACACACGGTGAGACATCGAACCAGCATGCAGGCTGATTGCCGCTATGTACTATTTTTTGCACTTTTGCATCATTGCTTTAAAAACAGACTCTCGCTTCTCCCGGCATGCAACCAGCCCTTGAGCTTTAAACTTCACGACTGGAGACTCCCTTTCTTGGATTGTATGTAAGGCATGCTTCAGAGTTGTTAATATATGTAGTAGTGATTATTCGAGAAAGACACTGGAGGTACGTATGTAGTAGGATCAGAAGCAGAGTGCACCAGGATTCGGTCAGGATCCTGAGGTGATTCTTCCGGCCTACCAATGGCTCGCCTGAAACAAGTTATCCAACCGGCTCCTTAGTCCGATACAACTTTTTTACTGCGAAGGCCGTTCTCGGGGTACACCACAGAGTATCGCGGAGGGACACCAAAAGCGACAGACAAAGCCTCACATGAAACGATTGGGATGGATTCTTGTCGTGGAAATCCAAGCGGGCGGGCTATCAAGGTCAAATTTTGCTGGGAAAGGCCAGCAGAAAACTTCGTTGAAAGTCTCACAAAAGGCTTTTTGAATGAGCTTGAAAGGTGCCGGTGGAGCTTCACGTTCAACCCAAGAACATTCAATACTATTGAAAGGACCTGAAACGGTAACAGTATTGGATTTTCACCCGTCTTAGAAAGAGCTTGCCCGCATATCCGTACCATTGGAGCTCGTGTGAGATCTTCAATGCGCTGAAGGCGAAGTAAAAGATAGAAGCATTGTGGACAAGGTCAACAACACTCGCACGTGCACACTCCAATTCTTCCGACCATGATACCGAGGTTCGATCGAAGCGAGTCCGACTCTGCTGCAGCTAGGACTGTTCGGCGTTTTTTTTTTCGAAAACATCTGGGTATGTGTGTATAAAGGTTTTTGCTACTATAAAATGCCGAGGAATTGGCAACTAGTTGTCAGCTCCATCGGTAAATGTTCGTTCGCTCTCTTCTCACTTTCTTGACGGTCGCTGCGTTCACTGTCCTGTGCAACGCTGCCGCTGGTCAGCTACAACAAGTCCTCAACTTTGGTTCGAACCCTACGAATGTCGGGATTTATCTTTACCGTCCCTCGAATGTAGCAGCTACTCCTGCGCTCATCGTCGCTATACATTACTGTGGTGGTACGGCACAGGCTTACTTTACGGGTACTCAATACGCCAACCTTGCTGATCAGCATGGCTTCCTCGTCATCTACCCCGACGCCCCAGATAGCAGCAATTGTTGGGACGTCCACTCCACCGCTACGCTTACCCATGATGCTGGAGGGGACTCCTTGGGAATAGCATCAGCAGTTCGCTATGCAATCACGAATTGGAATGTCGACCCCAATCGTGTCTTCGTAACTGGCACCTCTTCTGGAGCTATGATGACTAACGTCCTTGCTGGTGCATATCCTGACCTCTTCAAGGCTTGTTCGGCATTCGCAGGTGTCCCTTATGGTTGCTTTGCCGGCCCTGATATGTGGAATTCCGCCTGTGCCACTGGAACTATCTCAATGACACCCCAAGAATGGGTAAAATTTTGTATAGAATGTCGTTTCGCTTGACTGAACGTTCTTGAGGGCGACCTTGTACGAAGCGGATACCCTGGGTTCAGCGGTACCCGCCCGAAGATGCAAATTTGGCAGGGAACACTGTAAGCAATTTCAGTCCAGTTTACAAAGTTTGGCTTTTGACTGATCTTCTCAAAGCGACACAACTCTCAACTATAACAACTTCGCGGAAGGTGTCAAGCGATGGACCAATGTCTTTGGTTATTCCACTACTCCAACAAATGTCACATACAACTCTCCCCTTCCTAACTGGACTCGTTCGGTCTATGGCCCGAACTTCCAAGCTATCAGTGCGGCTGGTGTCGACCATAACATCCCAACTCAGGAAAATGATGTACTTGCATGGTTTGCTATAACCGGCGGCACGACTACAACGAGTGCGCCGACTTCTACGCCGACTTCGCCTTCTACTACTTCGCCTTCTACTACTTCCATACCGACTACAACCACGACTGCTCCTGGAGCTCAGCAGACCCACTATGGTCAATGCGGGGGGTTCGTTTTACATTAATCATCTTAATAGTTTCACTGATAGAAGTACAGCGTCTACTGGACCGGACCAACTGTTTGTGAATCTCCGTATACTTGTCAATACAGTAATGACTATTATTCCGAAGTATGCTTTTACATTGTTTTTATTTTATTCACCGTCTGACCTTTTCCTAGTGCTTGTAAGGATCCTTCTTTAGTCCTAAGGAGGTTCGCCATAACAACGTCTCTCTTGCGACAATTCTCCCGGAAGTATTCCAATGTCGACGGACTACGGATTATATCACCATTTACCTGGCCAGTTGACTTGCAACACTCAAAGAGTTCAAGTCGGTAGCACGACTAGTTCGAAATGACAATTAGTTCGAAATGACAATTAAGAATCAAGACATCATATCGAGGCAGAATGTACAGCGAAATAATGTCTATCTTCATCCCGGTCATAATTCGACGTTGTGATTACTTCTTGAGAAGTCACGATGTTTTTCAGCGGACAACCAATGGGCTTGTTGACTTGTCCTGAATTTTTTCGCGCATTTCTTTGATTCTCAAGAAGTCTGGACGTTGATGCACTTGTGCTACGAGGTCGTGATAATTATCATTCCTCTCGGCAGATGTCATGCGGGAAGATGCTGGAGTCAATATCCATTAAAGGGCACGCAAATTTGGTGGCTCAGGCTGTACCCTTGGCAAACAGCCGTGACCGGTTACAGGCATTGCCGTGGCGGCAAACATTCTCGATTGCCTGCCTTTTCTCACGTTTGGCCAGCTGGCCTTGCCCCTAGATGCATCTCTCAGGGAGCTTCCCGAGGCCTCGTAATACCTGGACTATTCTAGATCTCCGGACCGAAGATTACGCATTTAAGACGAACGAATTAAGTACTGTCTTTGTATAGTGCATTACTCCATCTGGGTCGGTCTTCTCTGGGACTTCACTTAAGATCGTGAGGAATTCAGCTAGCATTGAGCCCTCTTCTTTCCGATGGCGAACATCCTGCTCGATGCTGGTATCTTCTCATTTACAATCTTTCTCTGCTTTTACCTTAGGCGACGCAATAATAGTAAACAATTGCCCCTCCCGCCTGGTCCTAGGAAGTTTCCGATCATAGGAAATCTTTTGGACATGCCGAAAGGCTTTGAATGGGTAACCTATCATAAGTGGTGCCAAGAATTAGGTTCGGTTTACATGGTGTCTTCTTAAAAGGTTAAAGACTAAACACTGATACACTCTATCAGGCTCAGACATCATTCATCTTGATGTTGTGGGCGCATCGATCATCGTCTTGGACAATGTGAAAATGACTACAGATTTGTTGGAGAAGAGGTCTTGGATGTACTCTAGCAGGTGATCCTCCATCGGCATCGGCACTGCTCACACACATGACTCAACGTGATTTTATGAAACAGAGCAAGGATGCCAATGATGAATGAGTTGATGGGCTGGGATTTTCATATCGCCTGGATGCCATATGGTGATTACCTCCTCATCGTAATTTGAAACCAATTGAACCCCTTGATTTGTTCAGGTGACTGTTGGTAAGGTGTCTAATTCTAGTCTGCATTTTTGATTGTCAAATGATCATTGTAGGCGTCAACATAGACGAGTGGTGCAACAAGGATTCAACGCCACCGCTTCCATGCACTTCCGCCCTCATGTATTAAAGGCTACACGCGGATTTCTGCGTTCTATGTTGTTATCGCCTGATGACCTGGATGGAAATCTTCGACAGTTTGTGATCAATGTATCCTTGCATAATGTATCTTATATTTCTTCAGGATGGCGGGCGAGACCATCTTAGGGGGGACATATGGACTGGAAATTCAACCCAAAAATGATCCCTACATTCGGACGGCAGCAGAGGCTACCCGTACCCTCTTCACTGCTGCTATTCCGGGGACCTTCCTTGTCGATTTAGTACCCGTTCTCAAATATGTGCCTGATTGGATGCCTTTCGCAGATTTCAAACGCAAAGCAAAACAGTGGCGCAAGCTCTCGTCAGATATGATTAATCTGCCCTACGATGCGATTCGGCACAATATCGTAAATTTCTTATTTGTCACCCAGAACGAGTGCTTGTTTTATTCAAAGGACCATAGGAAAACGGGGATACCACTCCGTCTTTCGTGCTGAGGAGCCTTCAAAATATGGATGAATCTCACGACATTAAGTTTCAAGAATATGTAATAAAAGCAACAGCCGGAGCAATGTACACAGGTGAGAACTATGATGGACAATTGACAACGTAACTCGTTGGTAATTACGCATTTCACTACAGGCGGTTCGGATACGGCAAGTCCACACATGTGGAGCTCGTGTAAGCGCTTGCTTATTGCTTCCAAACAGACGGTGGCGGCTATTTCATCTTGCATCCTCGGCTTGCTAGAGAACCCCATAGTAGTGAAAAAAGCCCAAGAGGAGCTCGACCGGGTCATCGGTCCTGACCACCTGCCGACCTTCGAGGACGAAGACTCCTTGCCATTCATCACTGCGATCACGAAAGAGGCTCTCAGATGGAGAGACGTCGCACCGATTTGTATGGAACATGATGATATTGAACTCTACTCCGTTTGCTTATCAGTAACCAAACAGCTGTGCCGCGTTTCCTTGAAGTTGATGATGAATACATGGGATATAGACTACCCAAGGGGTCTATCATCATACCGAATGCATGGTAAGCCCTAAGCACAAGGTGCGAAAGTGTATGTTGATGACGAGTCTGGTTTCAATAGGGCCATGCTACACGACGAGAAGGTTTATCCTGATCCATTTGACTTCAAACCAGACCGCTTTATGAAAGATGGAAAGCTAAATCCTGATGTGAAGGACCCAGTACACGTGACATTTGGATTTGGGCGACGGTAGATCCAAACGTTCTTTTTGTGTCACAGCTAAAGCTATCTTCAGGATATGTCCTGGACGTCACATAGCATTTTCTGCTATTTGGATTGCCATCGCTTCAATCCTTGCCGTGTTCGACATTAAGAAAGCCATGGACGGAGATGGAAATATAATAGAACTTTCTCACGAGTATCGTTCAGCCTTGGTTTGGTCAGCTCTGTTTCATTGAAGTGTCAGTTTAATCCTCATGTTTTCAAGTTCGCCTTTGCCCTACAAGTGTTCCATCACGCCACGATCAAAAAAAGCAAAAGCTTTGATAAATGGAACAACCAATGAAGAACACTATTCTTGAGATGATTGGTATCTGTGAATAGCTTGGTAGGGATCACAATTTTCAGAGATGAAGACTCAATTCCATGATGATTGATCGAGTCCCAATGATTTGTTTTTTTTTTTACTAAGATCGATGCGGCAGCGTAAGGAAGGAATAATGTGACCTGGGAGGAGACCTTGAATAGGAGCCGCAGAGGCTCTCCTTGTGACCGAGATCTTCCTTCCAGGTACGAGTAATATTTATCTAAGTAGACCCAGTCTACAGACGCAGGGTTTGCGACGTTCCGTTTCGAGCAAACGGACAGGCAACTCGAACATTTGTTTGTTCGAGACAATATCTGGCTGAAATGATAGGATAGGATAGGATAATGATTACCGGCGAGGTCCACGCATGAACAGCCGAGGTCCGTACTACATACAACATAAGTCACGTTCTATGTGCTACGGGCAAGCCTCCCTGGTTCCATAGCATCCTCTTTTCCAGCGGTTTACCCTGTGATGACACGCCAATAACTCCGGATGACGTCACTTTGCGTCATGGAGTCCTCAAGGAGGTGGAAGGAATGGTGGACGTATTTTGAGACGTGACTCTGACGTGACGAGACGTGCTGGAACTTGACTCCTACATCCATCATGTCCAAGTAATGCCAGCTGAGATTACGAGCGGAGCCAGCTAGTCTCAGCGTGAGATAAGGGAGGTGATCAAAAAGGGTTGCTGCCACTGTCACAGTACGCATGTGACCACGAGCCACAGGAGTCAGTTGCACAGTCGATATGTTTTCTTTAGTTCTATTCATCTCGTAAAACAGGTATGTACAACATACCATGCATAGCTATTCACCAATAAATCTCGTAAAACAGTCTAGTTGTGGTGCCGCATTGCAAATTGCAAACAACAGCCTAACAGCCACTTCCTATTCTGAGTTACTTACTTTTGTTAGTGGTGGCTGTGCATGGCTGAGACTTACTGCTCATCCACACACCCTCACTCACATCGTTACTTGTATTCATATTCGTCTTTTAACATGTCACCACCTGTTATTACTGTTTCACATGAAACTGATAGTGGTGAGCCTGCTAGGCCTACCGGTTCCTCCAAACCCACACTGTCGTCTGCTTCTACTCAGACTTTTGCAAGGTCCTCTCAGTTGGCTACCGCTCTGACTACTCCAGGCCCAGTTCCCAGTCTTCTGCCTAACACCACCATCCCCCGGATGACTTCAATTTTGAGGATAAAATCTGCCTGAAGGTGTGGCATGCTTTGAGCTGCCTCTTATTGTGCAGATCTGGGAGAATGTGGATATAGAATGACACAACAATGCTAGCATCCTTAAGACTATCATAATCAAGAATGCTTCCAGTCCTTGTCCTGTCTCTTTGGATATCGGCACACCTCTCAGACCACTGTTCTTCTATTCTGATGATGAGTTACAAGACCTTATCAACAGCAAAGCTTTGTGCACTTTACTTAGTCCTCTGCCTGCCTCTCTGTTAATTATAGGTACTATGGTACAAGTAAATCAATATGTTTGGATTGAGTATTGGCAAAGCACATACCTCAGTTGGTGTATTGATGACTGAGGTTTGTGGGATCTCCAAAACCAATCCCATATCCCTCTATTGTACAGCTTTCCAATTGCTCTCCTTGCGACACACCACTCACGTGGTCTGGGTGGTATAGTATGACACATATTGTGATCTCCTCTCCAACACCTCTGCTCTGGGAGACTGTTGCGGCTTGTGCTAAACCATGCAGAGCAGTTCAAAATGAGCGGCTGATTCAGAGAGAGAAGGAAGAGGAGGCTGATAATTTGATCTGATTTAAGATCTTGGGAACCATGGAAATGTCTAACCCAGGAACATAATCTGGGTGAAGCCAGGGAGATTGTCATACCCATGATTCTGATAAACTTAACCAAACAAAGTGAGGTTGAGGGTGGATCTAAGCATTAAATGTGGAAACACAAGGCCTTAACCAAACAAAGTGAGGTTGAGGGTGGATCTAAGCATTGAGTATGAAAACACATATTTGGAGCCTTAACCAAATGCAGTGAGGTTATGGCGGAGGCTGAGTACAGGGGGGCTTGGAGGCGAAGCACCCAATGAGTGAGGCATGACCTGTGCCGATTTGATATGGTTTCAATGGTTGGTATAGCTGGGGGGTCCGGGGATACTAGTTGAAGGTTGGAGCTGTGGACAGTGTCATCATTGTCGCGTTCAAACATGGTATGTGCTGTATACTCATTTTGATGCTCAATCGTAGCACCTACATGCTTTTGCTTTTTGGTCATAACCAATGGATTGCATTCAATGGACCTCTTGTAGATTTTTGGGTTGCTTTTACCCAGGATTAGGACAAATACACAACACTCAATTTTGTGGATGTAGAAATAGTTTGGTTGTTTTCTATACTACAGTTTATTGAGAGTAGCATTGTTCACAACTAATGTTTTAGTCTTTCCATGAAGATGGGCTGACATTAAGTGAAACTCATCCCACAGGCATGGTGGACATTTAGCATATCAGTGCATTGCAATACTTTTTCCTATCAGAGTCCAATGCATTTGTTTCATGCATCTCCCATGTGCTGAGGTGTATATTGCATCATGCTGAGTCATTCTACCCTCCAAATTAAACCATGTTTCATTCTCCTTAGCAATAATTTCAGAGTTATTTCCCAGTTGTAAGGTTCCAACTTTGACTCCTGTTTCTGTCAGGTCCCGCTTGTTATAATCCGAACCTAGATAAATACAGACTCCAGTTAGTCTATAGTCCTCAGTCTGTAATATAATCGACTGAATTCCTGTACCTAGATAAATACAGACTCCAGTTAGTCTATAGTCTAGGTACAGTCAGTAATCGGTATAGTGTAAGTGTTTAATTATGCTCACCCTCAGTCTGTAATATAATCGACTGAGGGTGTATGCTCGTATCATAGTTGTATATATGCCTTTCATAACAATGGATGGAGCACAAAGGAAATGGTGATATAAAGTAAGGGTGGCCATGGCCAGAGCGCACCTACAGTGTCACAGATGTGATATCCGTGATATCTCAACACTCCTCACCATACGTGTGCTCCTCCTCGTGCGGAATCCCGTAAGCCTAAGATTTCTTGTAGTCGACAGAATTTCAGTGTTGGTAAAGGTTTTGTGAATATGTCAGCGATGTTGTCTTTTGTGTTGATGTATCGTAATGAGATCTCGTTCGAAGCGACGCACTCGCGTAGAAAGTGGTACTTTATGTCGACGTGCTTTACCCACGAATGAAGTAACGGGTCTTCAGAAAGGTTTATTGCCGAATTGTTGTCACATAGGATGACTGTCGCATTGTTGGTCTGTTGTCCCAGCACATTTATCACCATCCATAACCAAATCCCTTGCGCGGCCTCGAATGCCGCCATATATTCTGCTTCGCATGACGATGCTGCAACTGTACGCTGTTTCCTCGTGCACCAGGATATAAGGCCTGAACCTAATGACCAGGCATACCCACCCACACTTCTCCAAGTATCGGGGCAGTTTGCCCAATCAGAATCGGTGAATCCAACTAGGTGAATTGGTTTCTCGCTGCCAAGGCATAGTTGCAGTGTTCGTGTACCTTTTAAATAACGCAGTACACGTACCGCAGCGTGCCAGTGAGTACTGGTATAGCTGTCGAGAAACTGAGACAATTGCTGGACTGCATATTGTATGTCGGGATGTGTGGATATTGCTAACCATAACAGGCCCCCTACCAGGTTACGGTAAGGTATCCGCTCGATCTTCTCGAGCTCCTCCTTAGTCAGGACTGACCTATCGACGCGTCGTAGTTTTAAGCCCAGTTCCATTGGAACAGAAAGGGGAAATGCATCGCTTTGTCCGTACTGGATTATGAGACGGTCAATGAGGGTGGTTTGAGATAGGAAAACTTGTCTGTTGGCCCGGTCCCACTCCACTGCCATGCCTACAATATGTGTTGGCGTTCCCAAGTCCGGGATAACCCATGTCTTCTTCAGTTGATCTTTAAAGATGTCATTTGCTTCCTTGGTGCTCGCGATAGATAAAAAATTGTCCACGTGGATGCCCGTGATTACTGTGCCCTCGTTAGTCTTTCTGTAGTAAAGACACGCCTCACACTTCAATCGGGTGAACCCGAGTTTCTCCATTACACCATCTAGAGTTTTGTTCTAGATCCTCCCTGCCTGCTTCATCCCATATATGGGTCGCTGTAATTTACATACCCAATCTTCTTTCCCTTTTTCCTCAAAATGTTTCGGTTGCTGCATGTAAATTTGCTCCTCAGGCGGTTTTTACGTCCACTTGAGCTGCGTCCCATCCCAGGACTGCCGCCATATGAAGGAGTATCCTCCAGGATTCTGCGCGTGCTGTTGGTGAGGTAGTCTTGTCATAATCCCTTCCTTGCACCATTGTAAAACCCTGGAGAACATGTCGGGTCTTCAGCCGTGTGATGTTCCCATGTTTGTTGCGTTTGATAGTAAATACAGGTTGCCCCTTGAATATTCTCTGACCAGCTGGTACTTTCTCATGAGGCACCAATTTCCATACTTCCATCTTGTTCAACGAGTTGATCTTGTCCTGGTATGATGCCTTGCACGCCGGCCAATCTGTAGAATTCTTAGCATCATCCAGAGTCTTTGGAGTATTGTGATCATCCCCCAGTCCAGGTTCAGGAACATCACCAATTGCACTCAATACTGCCATTATCTGATTGAGATCATTGACGCCTACACCATCGTTGCCTTGATCTAAGGGATTGAGCTCTGCAAGTGCCCTACATCACTCAGTCCTTACCTCCCTAACTCGTTCAGCAGACTCTTTGGACTCTCTAACGGCTCTTTCCGTCCGTGTCTCGATGTGATTGTCCTTGTGTACGGTTTTTGGTGTTGGGATTAAAGTTCGAGTCAATCGTTGTAAAGGCATCTGTTCGGGTGGTGGAGGTGGTATGTTCTCATCTCTTTGTAGTACTTGTTCAGGATGTTCAGGATCTTGGTCAGTTTTGGAGTGTGTGTTCTTCATACTTGGGATCTGAATACAATCATTGTTGTCGTCGGATGGTGTGTTTTGGCGAGATGTGGCAAATGGATTTGACTGCTTCTCAATCATGTCTATCGATGGGTGACTGGTCTGGCTTAGATCCTTTGAGGCGTTGGTAGGCAATGCTTCGGATAGTGATTCCTGGTGACTTTCAATAAACCGGACATGATAAGAGCTATAGACTTTTCGAGTAGACTTGTCATAACACTGATATGATTTCAAGTTTGAGTCATACCCAATTAGTACACACTCGATCGACCGTTCAAAGATTTTGGGGTTGTGCTTGTTGAGGACTAGTACAAATGCACGACACCCTATTTCTCATAGGTACAAATAGTTTGGTTTCTTTTTGTACCATAACTCGTCCGGTGTGTTGTCCTTTTCAATGGAGTTTTTTGTTTTGCCATGCAAATGAGCGGTAGTGAGGTAGAATTTGTCCCAAAGGTATGTAGGGCATCCTGCTGCTATACGCATTGATCGGGCCTTTCCCATAAGGGTTCAATGCATCCTCTCGACGCAACCTATGTGTGCCAATGTATATGGAGCACCTACTTCAAGGATTATTCCTTTTGACTTGTACCATGCCTTGTGGGCTTTGCCATTGAATTCTCCATCGTTTCCAGTGCGTAATATTTGTAAAGTCTCACCAGTTTCATTCTCACGAGCCAATATCCAGGCCTTTAGTTCCCTGAACGCATCACTCTTTGTCCTTAGAGGAATGGACCATGGTTTATTTGAATAGTCATCGACGACATTCATAATATAGAGGTTTCCAGTACGTGATGCCACAGCTGCTTGCCCCGTTAGGTCCACCCACACCTTTTCGAGTCTCTTTGTCGCTTTATGCCCATTCCCTTCTTCCCGTTTCTTTGGTACCGGTGTTTGTGCCTGCTTACCACGAATACAGTGGTCACAAACTGGAGGTTTCTCGGGAAAGGTTTTGGGCATACCGTGTATCATTCCGGCACGAGCCATCTGCATGATGGCCTGGTAGTTTGCATGGCCTAGTCAATTATGCCAGGTTTTAACATCAGGTATGGCATGAACTGTGAGTGCGTAGTGGCGGTGAAAATTCAGGGCATAGAGGTTCTTATGAGGGACTAGCATTGCTGTCGCAATCACGGATTTTGTGGATTTCTCAATCAAGGTGGCACCTATGTCGTCAAAGGTAGTGTATATGCCATTTGCTTTGGCCAACTTGCTGACAGAGATTAGACGGACGGTCGACTTCGGTACGTGTAATACGTGATTGATCACAATGTGGTGGCCTTCCCCTACATCGAGCTTTATACTTCCAATCCCAGTAGCTGCAATGGCTAAACCACCAACTCCACGGATCAGCCTCTCTGGGATTGGTGTTAGAGTGCTGAAATCTGCTTGATCCGGGGAGATATGGACGGTGGCGCCAGAGTCAAGGTAGAAGGGAGATGTTTCAAATGGTATGTTTGCTGGATTTGATATGTATACTCTGTTCTCCTGATTGTAGTTGATGTCATTATAAAGGTTCATCTCCACACGTGGCTCCTCCTCAACCGCAATCAGGGAGTCAAATTCTAGCGCTTCGATATCCTCGATATGGCCAGCCTCCGGTATGAAGTCGGTCACTAGACCAGCAAAATTCGACGTGATAGCCTGGGGTACATTTCCACCCTGCGCTGCAACGTATGCCGCGATAGTGGCTGAGTCACCTTCAACTACAAAGGCAGAACCACCTTGGGGTGTTATTGTGAGTCGCAAAATGCCCTTCTTTGTGTCCGTCCCTTTTCTCTGCGTATCATAGAATGCCAATCGGGCCTTCCTCAACTCCTCTACTGTCTTCCCAGCCATTCCGCCACTCTCCAGAATACACCATGGCCGGGTATGGCCCATAAATGCAGTCCTGCCTTTAGCCTTGCAGTTACTACACTGGAGACAGTCGTACTTGGATAACTTTGCTGTGAAGGCAGTGGGTGTCGAGTCTGCGGGTACAGGAGCCGACTTGTCGGCATCAATCAGGGTCTGCTCCCCTTCGAGGAATTGGCGAATCTCAGTGGGTCCATACTTGGCGACATTGCCAGATGCAGTGAGGTCCCTCGATATGATCGATCGTATGTGGGCGTAGGATTTATCTGACAAAGCTGATAGTATAGCAATAGATTGTAAAAGTTCCTTTGTGACCTGTCCAGCCTGGAAAGCACGATCAACCTTGTCAAAAATGATATCGGCTCTTTTGGTAAGGGATTCGGAAGGGGAACACTTCATGGTGAGTGCTTCCTGAAGTAAACGCACTTGTTGAACTGGCACGGCCCCGCCGTGTCGTCCCTTCAAGTGCTCCCATAATTTCACCGGATCCCACTCCTCAGCACACAGTTTCTGTTCTGTCGCTGATATCGCACGCTTTATGAAGGAGCATGCCGGCCGGTTGTTCCCTTTAAAAGCCTGGAATGCACGGGGTTCATACTTCTTGTGTGGGGTATCCGGAGGATTGAATACATAGTCCCACAGCTGAACCATAGAAAGTTCAAGCCCCATGCTATATGACCAATCAGCCCACTTGCCATTGTCTTTATTGAGGATATGACCGGCCCAAATAGCCGTGACCTTCCCAACGGGGAGAACTAAAGGATTCGCAGAGTTATCGATTCGGCGCATCTCTTCTATTTGTTTGGGAGTGAAATCGAGTTCCGAAGATTGGGCAGGGGATGTAGTTTCGCCAGGGATAGTCATTTCTCTAGCACAGTAGTCTCAAGGAAACGAGAGACGCGATTTGTCGCGTAAGATCAATAGCCGAACAGCCGGTTCGGTAAAAAAAATTGCAGATACAGGTTCAGTCTAGCAGCAATAGGCCCATAACCTGTTATAATCTGAACCTAGATAAATACAGACTCCAGTTAGTCTATAGTCCTCAGTCTGTAATATAATCGACTGAATTCCTGTACCTAGATAAATACAGACTCCAGTTAGTCTATAGTCTAGGTACAGTCAGTAATCGGTATAGTGTAAGTGTTTAATTATGCTCACCCTCAGTCTGTAATATAATCGACTGAGGGTGTATGCTCGTATCATAGTTGTATATATGCCTTTCATAACAATGGATGGAGCACAAAGGAAATGGTGATATAAAGTAAGGGTGGCCATGGCCAGAGCACACCTATGGTGTCACAGATGTGATATCTGTGATATCTCAACACCGCTGACCTTGGGGGCTTCTTCCAAAGCAAGGCCTTGTGTGTAGCTAGATACACATGACCTGGTGCAAAGGGATGAAGTCTGGGGTGAGATAACAAGGGTGTTCTGGGGTGCTCTGGGATATTAACGGGTGGTCTGGGATGTAAAAGGTGGTCCAGGATGTAGAATGAGTGGTCTGGGACAAAATAGATGAGTTCCATGGTGCATTTCAGAGAAAGTGACGATATAACAATGGGTAGACTTTGGAGATGATCACTAGAATGGAGGAGAATACGAGATTAACTGAGTCTGAGGTGGTCCAGAGCGTGAACCAGGAAAGTTAGGCAAAACCGAGGAAACAAGGTGAAACCCTGGGGGTGAAATCAGGAAACAAAGTGGAAATGTGGAGATGAGGTGAAACCAGGGAAACAAAGGGAAACTAGGAAAGTGAAGTGGAAATGTGGAGGCAAGGTGAAACTGGGGAAACAAGGTGAAATGAGGCAAAACTGGGGTGAAGACAAGTGCCGGGCGAGATAGAAAAGGTTTAATGAGTTGAGGTCAAAATGGATAAATGTAGAGGAGATGAGTTCTGGTGAAAGTGGATAAGTCGAGACGAGATAAGTTGAAGTTTATGAGGCAAGACAAAATGGAATGAGATTCAAATAAGCAGTGGAGTTTGATGAGACAGATTCAAGAGTAGAGGTGACAATTCAAGAAATGATAATAATTTGAAGAGACAGATGTTTAAATACGGACAGACGGTTTGGAAAATCAGGTAGGCATTCAGGCAGTTTAGGCAATATCAATACTAGGGTACATGCTGGCTAGTTACGACTTATTTACTCAATGAGGTAGGACTTGTCCCAGGCTGAGCCTGATCAGTCCTGGAGTACTGTATGGACGTACTGTATAGGGCTCTGGGATGTATTGGTGAAGAGTCCTGGAACTGTATGGGAGTTCTGACTTGTGGGGCCTCCATTGAAGTAGGCAGCATGTTGGAATCATTGTATCAATTGTGTCTGATGGCAGCTGTTGGGTCTAGGTGCTGGGTGTGATTGCCAGAGTAATTGCCTGGTGATGTGGGTGATGCAGGTGATGCAGGTGATGCAGGTGGTTGCAGCACTGCAGGATCAGGTAGGGTTGATGTGGGTGATTGCAGCATGGTAGGATCAGACAGGGTTGATGCGGTGATTGCTGGGGGTCAGGGTTGTTGGGGCAGGGGATTTGTGCACTTGAGAAGGCAGGGCAGCTGGCAGGGAAACCAGGGGAAAATGTGGGGGTTGGACAAGGTGTCCCGGGGTTGTGTTGTGTGCTCCAGAGACGGGACATGATATTTTCAACCTGTCATGCAAGTATCCATGCTTTCAGCTCACCAAATGCATTGCTCTTTAGTCTCAAGGGTATAGACTATGGCTTGTTTGTATAGTCATCAACTATATTCATGATATAATTATTTCCAGTGCATGACATCTTGTCCTGCTTCCTGGTCAAATCTACCCATACAATTCCTAATTACCACATTACTCTATGCCCAATGCCTTCTTCCCTGATCTTTGGAATGGGTGTCCTTGCCTGCCTGCCAAGAATACACTCGTCACATTTTGGAGGTTTGATAGGGAAGACAGGGGGCATACCTTCAATCATCCCAGACTTCACCATTTCAATGATTGTTTGGTAATTTGCATGGCCTAGGTGGCAATGCCATGTTGTGATATTAGGTGAGGAGTAGATAGCAAGTGCAGATTTGTCTTAGAGATTCAATGCATACAAGTTTCACAGTAACAATGTACCATTCACAACTAACTTCTTTGTCCTCTTCTCAAATAGTATTGCCTCAATGTTATTGAGATGCCGGCTTTCTTTGCCATAGAGCTAATTGACAAGAGTTAAACCATGGCTCTTGAGACAAGTAGTGCATTGTCCAATGTGAGGTAAGAACCATTTGTGAGGGGTAAGTGTATTTTTCCTGTTGAAGTGGCAAATGTTGCTGATCTACCCATGCTTTGAATTGACTTGGAAATGGGCATTACAGATTCAAAATCAGAGGCTTACAGCAAGATATGGACTATTGCACCTGAGTCCAAGTAAAAAGGGTAGGTATTGAGCATAGTGGTAGTCTTGGATAGTGTCATATCAGAGTCTGTATAGTACTTCCAGTCAATAGTCACTCTCAGCTCCTCCTCTAGCACAACTCATGCATCAATCTCAAGGCTTTCTGTGGCCTCAAGTGCATTCCTACCAGGGACTTCATCAGATGCCAATCCTGCAAACTTTAATCTTATTGAAGATACAATCTATTGTCTTAGTAATTGGCTCTGCTGAGGAACATTTCATAGTTGGTACCTTCTGTAACAAGCAAACTTGTTGGACTGGTCTCGCCCACCATGCTGTGCCTGTAGTACTCTCACAGGGTCTGCACATCAATCAAATCATCAGTTAGGTTCTATTCAGATTTAGATAGTCCTAGTATTAAGAAGGGGTAGGCAAGGCAATTTATTTGACTTCCAATTCTAGATTGCGCATGGCTCATGTCACCTGTGGGTGTCAGGGGACTTCCTTTCTGGGACCTCCAGAACAGCTCCAGAGCAGTCCAGACTACCTCTGGGGTTAGGGTTTAGGCTCAGTCATGCTGTACAGTATGTTCTCACACTCTCTGCTCCCACCTGATGTGAGAGGAATCCTTAGACTTGTTCTCTTTGAATTTCCCTCTGCCAGGTGATTAGTTACTTTTCTGTTGTATTGTATGGTTCTAATACATCTTTGGATTTCCCTGTGCCGGTTGTGTGATTAGCTGCAACCTCTGGAGGTTGCCCTTGCAGCAGAACAAGTCTCCTAATCCTGGTCCAGAGGTCCCCTATGTCAGGGGACTCCTCATTCTCTTCCTTTTTCACTTCTTATTCCTTCATTCTCCTTTCATTCATTCTCTTATTTCT
>JABAJZ010000078.1:0-21916 GCA_018857265.1 Termitomyces sp. T32_za158 | reverse complement strand
ACTTCCACATATTGAATGGAGTCTTACAGCAGATGAAGTATTGCAGCGGTACATTCTCTGGTTACAAATTTATGCTTTGTGAGCCTTGTTTTAAAATCTCAAGACACATTTGCACTTCTGATGGTTGCATTCCTGACAAGTCTTGCTTAGTGCTCCTAGAGTGTTGGAGAGTTTGCCACTCTTGTCTGAAGTCTGTGCTTTCCTTGGATCGGTAGGAGTTCTACAAATGTTTGTGAAGAACTTTGCCTACAAAGCTCACAATCTCACCCAATTCACTTATGCTAACACCCCATTTAATTTCAGTCTTGAACCAACTAATGTTACACTTTGAGCTTATACATCTGAAAGGTGCTTTCCATGGGCCTGATAGACTTTCCTGACAACTGCCACAGCTTGGCAATCTACCTATTGATGCTACCAACAATGAATTTTTCAAGAATTAGATCAACCAACTTCATGATTTCATATATTTCATTCAATTACTGATTGGACTTTTTTGTGCCAACCAGCCTCTTAGCGCCATCGAACTCTCACAACATAACCAGCTAATTAGGCTGGTTAGATCCTCCCCTTACCAGACTAGTTAGCCTAGAACTTCTAACAACAGACCACTGCTCATATCAATGGTTATTTACACTATATTTTTCTTTTGTAGAAGATAGTATATCAATAGATATTTTAAGTCCTGTGCCCTGCTCAGTCATGTTCCACACTCCTTGAGACCGCCATCATCATTGTTTGGCAATTGCCAGTATCTTTTCTTATCATTCATTAGGCTCTTGTCATTGTTAATGTGTGCCTCACCACCATCAATTCTCTCCCTCTTCCCTGCCAACATGGAATTGTGCTCTGTAGATGTCATTACACTTGCTGCAAAGTCCACTGCTATTAAAGACCTCCAAAAGCACTTTAAAATCTGTGATTTGAGCCCTTCCCACTTTCTTTTGAGTGTTCAACTATACAGAAACCACTCAAAGCGCTCTATTTCATTCTTACAACATCAATACATTGTTGACATGTTGAAGTGCTATAAAATGAGTGATTGCAACCCAGTATCCACTCCAATCTCACCTGCTGGTCTCAAGCTCCCCAAAGCTATGGCACTCCAAAATGAAGCAGAAGTAGAAGAAATTGTGCCCTATTTGAATGCAGTTGATTCATTGCAGTATTTTACTATGACAAGATCAGATATTGCTTATGCAGTGTCATGCTTAAAACACTTGAATTCTTCTCCAGGACCTAAGCATTGGGCTATTAAACACCTACTGTGCTATTGCAAAGGCACTATAGATTACAAGGTTCATTACTTGTCCCATGGAGATTGCCCTGATACTGATGGTCTACTAGTGGATATCTGATTACAATTGGTGGAGGAGCCATTGGATGGAGCAGCAAGCTTCAATCAGTTGTCACATTGTCTACAACTGAAGCAGAATACATTGCTGCTGTTGAAGCTGGCAAAGAGATCTTCTGGATGCGAAATATTCATTATGAAATGGGATATTCAGCCATCCATCTTCTATATGGATCGACAATCAATCTGCAATCAGTGTGACCAAAAATCCAGAGCATCATGGAAGAATGAAGCATTTTGATCTCTGCTTTTACTGGCCTAGAGGAGCAGTTCAACAGCAGAAACTTGTGCCTTATCATATATCTGGAACAGAACAAGTTGCAGATCTTCTTACAAAACCACTTCCTTTGCCTAATGTGCAATTTTGCAGGCAAGGAATGGGCATTTATTAATTGTTCAAAGGATCAGAGGGGACTGTTGAAATTGCCTGTTGCATTCCACTAATTTGATCATCATTCTACTCTAAGTTCATTCTATCACCCTCCATGTGATTATTCTTTATTCACATGTCCATAGTTTTCTAGCAATATAAACTGTAGATAAATCACTTGAAGTCTCTAATCTTTCTGACTTTGGACTTCAAGTTAGTACTTTACTTTGCTCAATACAATTTTTTCTGACTTTGGACTTCAGCTTTAGTGACAGTTTCTGTCAAATTGTTTAGGAGGTTCAGAAGAAGATTCTGACATGACACCTCCAATGTTTCTATTTAAGCATTGATACATTCTTGGATTCATAGCTTGAGAGAAGATGAGGAGAAACTCCAAAAGCTCATGCCAAATGCCACTAGTTTTTATAGAGCTAAAGAAAACATGGAAATCAATTCTGGAAGGATACTGTGAATCAATGGCATAAATGCGACAAGTGTGTCTACTATGGCTGCTTTGTTCAGACAATAGTGCACAATTTGTGAAAGCTAAGTGCTTCTGGAACTTGATGGCATGATGATTTCAAAAACCAAGTAGAAATGTGCCTTCAGAGACTGAGTAAAATCTTGATTTGAATGAAGTGGTTTGTGTGATACTTGAGTGCTTGTAAAAGCTGAGAAGAAGTTATTGCTTGGCTTGAACCAAAGAAGTAGTTGTTGTTAGCATACAATTTCGCCTCCTTGCCTCTGAAAAATCCTTGTTAAATCACAATAACAGGCCAAATGTGACTAAGATATGTTATTCACAGCTTTTCAACATTAGAGTAAGGAATACACATAACTTTAAAATTGCAGAAAGATGTACTTTTGTTGCATGTTCCCAGCCAACAGAAGAATTGAAATAAAATAAAAAATTTTTCAATTGTCTCATCAGGTATGTTGCAAATGCTATGAGGCAAACTCTGTTTTGCAAAGAGGCTCTTCAAGAGTGACCTGTGTGGCTATAAATAGGAGTATCTCAAATTCTCCACATTTCTGAAGATAGAAAAGGCAAGGAGCAGCCTTTCAAATCAGTGTTTTGTTCTGATCCAAATAATGAAAATGGTCTGATACTTCTGGATGATTGTGAACAACCTTGAGAAAAGAAATCAGTTTCTGGCACAAAAAAGTTGACAGTGTCAGTGAAACAAGAGTAATGAATGGGCTTTGAAGTTTTGAAGCCCTTTATATATAACTTTACCAGGTGACCATCTGTCAAGGTTCACTAGACAAATGCCAAAAAAAGAGGTCTGAAAGCTGAGTTTTAAGTTCTAAAAGTGCATTTTGAACCTAGGACTTACTCCTGAAGACCCTTCAGGACTCAGACTATGCTCAAATCAACTCAGACATCATCCAGCACATCCGAAATCACAACTACTTGCTCCTCCATCATCTCCACTTGCATTAAGAAGCTCTAAATGCAATGTGTAACTTCAAGATTGGTATTAGTTAACTTTGTTGTCCTGGCTCTCAGTTCTCCATCCTCTTCTGTGATCAAGGAGCAAGTGTCTACAAAGCATCTTTGACAGGAAACAATCACCTCAATGATCCAGACAAATATCAGCTGGTACAATGAAGTCCAAGAAATGTGTGTACTTTTGTCACTACCCAATAGTTCAGAGTCTATGTATATAAGAGAGAGCTGCAAGGACTATAGCACAGACACAAAGTAATAAAATGACAAAAACTTCAGACTGTGACAAAAACTTCAGACTGTGACAAAAACTTCAGACTGTGACAAAAACTTCGGACTGTAACTTAAGAGGCCAGAGCTTATAACTAGTTGAAGACAAGCAAAGTACAGAGGACAGGAACTGTCACTAAAGCTGAAGTCCAAAGTCAGGAAAACTTTATTGAGCAACCTGAAGTCCAAAGTCAGAAAAATTGAGGACTTCAGATGATTGATCTACAGTTTATATACTGTGAGAAACCTATGGAAATATGAACAAAGAATAATCACATGTGGCAAACATGTGATAGAATGAACTTGGCAGAGAATAATGAGGAATGCAACAGGCAATTTCAACACAACTTGCACTTGCTCTTCTTTATCAGAACTGTCTTGGACCGGTTCTTGAGGTTTCCCCATCTGCATGACTGGCCTGACTAGATATATCATTTGCAGTACTCTTGTCATGAGCATCTTTAACAAAGAGTATATGTGCTGTTAAAATTGCATCAATTTTTTGTAAAGAAGAGAGAGTAAATGTCTTACTGTACATGCTCAAATCTTCAGAACAAGCATCTTCTCTATTGGAGGTAAATGCAGAGCCTGTTCTAAGAGCAGGAATTTGATATCTTCTTAGATAGGTCCAGCAGCTTTAATCTTTTCTTGTTGCAGGCAAAGTTGAACATCAGGATATCTGCCAAGTCTTTTGCATGCAGGTATGTAACCTTCACTGTCTTATTTTGAGGCTGCTTCTTTTAAGCTCTACCTATTATCTGCCTGTTCTGAGCAGACCCAAGGCTGATTTTGTAATAATTGTTAGTAATGCTGCAGATGGTGTTGCACAAACAAAGATACAATAATGTCTGTTTTTGCAAGGTTGACTTCAACTGAGCTAACAGTTGAGAAGATAAGCATACAAACAGGATAGTTGTTGCTATGAAATTTCTGAATCAATTCATTGCACAACAACACTTTGATAATGGCAATGCTGTTGATGCCATAAAGCTTCAGCACTTCCATATTTTGCATGAAGACCTATAAAGTACAATATCAAAGTGATGTCCTAGAGGGCATGTCAAGAGACTGTTTTAGATTCATATAATAGAGCTGAAAGTCCTGCTAAATCATCTCCATCAAAGCTAGAAGTCATTACAATGTCTACAAAACCCTGCCATGATGCTGACAACACTAAACGCAAACTATTTGGTTTAAAACCTTTTAGCTTTACTCAGCCCAAGACCTTGCCCTACAATTAATCAGGCTTCAAGCTTTGGAAAAATGTCCATCTTTCTATATTCATTTAATGTATTTTTACCGATGATCTACTCTAACTGCATCACTCACCACTATTGGCACTGCATTTTCAATCTTCTTCCACCAGCATATTAGGACCATTGATGATGCACAAGTCTTCTAGAGTGTTGGGTGCACTGGTGTGTTTTGTGCAGGAGTCTCAGTCAAAGTCCCAGTTGCTCAAAAAAAGCAGCAGCAAAGTGATGTGAAACATAGTAGAGAATGAGCTTAGCAAAACTGATAACTGCTAGTGCACATGGGGTGCTAGTGACAAGAGGTCGGTATTGAAGTCAGAAAGACAAAGTCACTGATAGTTGCCTGAGATGGCGATCCACTGTCGATAAAACAAGATGGTCACCCAAGATGGTGATTCAAAGGTGGCAGTACTGTTGGTAGTACTGGGTTGATAAGGGAAAAGATGCAATATAAAGAGCTATTTAAGTCTGATAATCTAAGTGTGCTAAGCTGAGCTCTGTAGTGTAGTAAGGAGTGAACTGTGGGTGAAGTTTATTGTTCTCAAGTGGTAGTTAGGTACAGTTTATATACTAGTCTGAGTCAGTAACAATATAATAATCATTTTTAAAAAATTTCAGCAGAGAAGATGTGGCCATCTCATGGTGCCTGTGAGTTGGCAAGAGAAAGATCTCAAGAAAATTTACCAGTCTTCTAAAAATCAAAGCTTTCTGCTAACAGGGAAAATAACCATCAGCTTTGCACAAACTAACCATTTCAATTTTAATTGCAATGCACCACAAGTGCCTGGAGTGGCTGATGCATAGTCAGGCAGGTGCTAAGTCTTGTGATGTCACATGGCATAACAGGTGATCTGCTGTCTTGCAGTTGCATACTTTTATGTGTGTGTGTATATTGCCCAATTGAATAATGGCTGGAAATGGTGTGATAGACAGACCAGGGCTCATCACAATGTATAAATATCATATGTTTTGTCATTATAAAATGTTTTTTTTATTCTACAATTTTTTGATATATTAGCAGTGTTCTGTCTATTGTATGGCTCCATTCTCAGCAACTCTTGATGTATTCAAGCATTACTACAACTCCTCATGCAAGAATCTTCTGACAGTTATTTATTGTTTCTTCCACTTAAAAGCAAAAGGCATATCAATCAAGAAAACTCCTGCACAGAAGAAGGAAGCCAGAGAAAAACAAACAATGCATCATGAAAATTTTTCCACAGCACTCTCCCTTTTATTGAAAGTGGTACATTAAAAAGCTGTCAAACTACATGAGCTGTTCAGCAGTCACAGCCTTCAATACTACAAGGAAGCATTATTCCAAGAAGGGCATCTGAAGAGCAAAACACATTAAGTGTCTCACTGAAATGTATTGCTACATCACAAAGCAAAACAGAATCAAGATGATGTACATCTTTTGTGGGTTTATTTACAATCTAACTTAATATTATAAACCATGACTCAGCCAACTGTTTGAAAGCTCATGAATTGTCCACATCTTTTAATGAAAAGAGGAATGTGATATCTGATAAAGAAAAGGTTATGCTTACAGATCTTCTAATTGCTGAACTCAAGAAACACAGGCTTGGTCAATCTCTTAGCCAACAAAATGTTCTATTGAAGTTCTGTAGTGATGCGATCTGGAGCTTGAAGATGATTGAAAAATATATGAATACTGTTTTGTCACTGTATTTATCAGAGTGAAGAAGATAGTTAGGAAGCAAGACATCAGAATCTTTGTTGTTGTAAACTGGACCATAATCTAATGAATTTATCAGAGTTATAATAAGACTACTTGACAACACCAGATTAAACTTACAGTTATCAGGCTTTTTATCTTTTTGAAAGTCAGTAACCTTTGATACCAAGAATATGAGCATCCTGCACAATGTAGAAAATTCAGAATACCAAGCAAACCAAGAAGCTTTAACATTGAGCAATTGATGCTCAGCACTATTTGATCTAGACCTGGATAAGATAAGCATTAATGTATATAGATGCACATTAACCAAACTAGCCTATCATTCAATATATATCTCAGAGACCTTACTTAAGAAGATTGCTCAATACTCAGCATGGAATCTAGATATAAATGTAGAAAATTGAATTTGAGTCTTTATCAGCTTAAGACTCAGCTTATTCTCTACTATACACTGAATGAAGGCTTGCAGGCAGTAAACTTTTTGAGCTTTGCTAGGAGAACAACACTGAATAGGAATAGAGAATGAATCAATCCTCTCATCTTAAGCAAAAAAAAGTCTATCAAACATCAACAAGATATTAAATAAATGCCAAAAAATAAAATAACTGACATGGACTGTTGTATTCCAGGCCTAATCCCACCTAAGACAACATATTGTCAGTTTTGTACCTCAAGTAAGGCCATAGATAGTGTGAAAAAGCAATAGTGAGTAACTGATCATTGATCAAGCATCAAATTAGCTGCTTCACATCACTTATCACTTGACATGATGTTCTACTAGAATATATATAGTAGTTTTTAATTGATATAAAGTTGAGGTAATAATAAGTTATAACTATCTAGTTATGCACATGAGAGTTTATAAGGTTTATAGAAATTCTTTGAAGACTACATTTTGTCTGACTTTTATTCATTTGACCTTTTGTTTCATAGTTGATTATGCACAATATCTATTTAAATTATAAATATACTATATAAATCAAACAGTTACAATCAAGTTGCAAGGTCACCTAAGAAATTGACAAGGCTATTGAACTGATTAGCTTCTTCATCATCATCTTCTTTTTCTCTATTGTTATCTTTATTTTCTACCATAAAATTGGAAACTTCAGTTTCCATCTCTGTATTTAAATCCTCCAATATACTGTTGATGTTTTTTTGAATTCTTCTTTATGCCTGTTCAAGGAGTTCCTATAAAGCTGAGCAGTACATAGATCTGGAAAATTCTGAAAAGCAATTTTCAATTGACAGCAGAGCAAAGTTGAATATAATCTTCAATAGCTTTATATATTGATGAATTAGCCTCATTTATATTTTGTCAGCATTGAAAAAAGTGGCATTGTTCATCAACAATGAACATGTAGAGTCAACAAACTTTGATGTTACAACAACAATTTTTCAAAAGAGGTATTTAACTATAATGATTTACTGAGTGTTCTTCTTAAAACTACAATTATTAAACAAGCTTTCTGCTACCAAGTCTTTTTCTTACCTCTTGTTGCAAAGTTACTATACTTATTAGACTTTTATTTTCTTACTGCTCCAATGCAAGTTTGGAAAAGTTGTATTTTGAGCTACTAAATAAAGTCCATACTCATTTTCACATATTAATGTCCAAAAATATTTAAAGATTAAGAAAGGCACCAAGAAAAAGTGAGAAGAAAGTTGCAGGCAGTTGCCAATAAATTTAATTAGTGTTCTGCCACCTAAGTGCTTTTGCACAGTTGCTCTGGTACCTTTCCAAAATATTCAAGCTGCAAGTTATTGTTCTCTGCTTCATTTGCAATCTTGCCATCTTTGCTTCTGCCACTTTTATATCCTTCAGTATTATCTATGCCATGACTGCCACCTTTTGTTAGTAATCCATCAAGTTGCTATGGGAATGCAGAGCTAATACAGGGTAGTTGAGCTCTCAATTGAGCCAAAGAAACCAGTCACTTGTAGAATTGGCAAGAATATCTAGTTGGGATGCATTTGCAAAAAGTTGCTAAGTGAGTAGGAGAAGAAAAAAAAACTTACCACAAGTGAAATAGCATGCAAAGCCTTGAAGTTGCTAGATGGTACATCAGAAGATTCTTTCTTGTTATCCTTATCTTCATTGTTTTCATCTTTATCTGCAAGGAAAAAGCTTGTCACTGAAGAGGTGCTTGAAAGTTATTGACTGAAACTTGCTTGAAAAGTAGTATTTTCTCACTTTGTAGTTGCTACTGACCAAGAAAAAGAACAAGCACCAAAAGCATTGCAAGGCTACTTTAAAGGCTAGTCATTTTCTAACGTTGAAGTGTGATGACTTTGCTTTTTCCTTGCTCTTGTTCCTCATTGCACTTTTTAATCCTTGCAAAATAACAAAAGCCAATGCTTGAGTAGTTAAGAGTGCAAAGCTGAAGTTGCTCATAACAATAGAGCCTCTTAACCAGGCCAATGCTTGCTGTTTTTTTGAATTTTCTGCTATTAGCTTTAGACTGGGCTTTTGTTACTATATTAGGCAACACACATCAAACTTCTGAGCTTTTTTTCTGCCATGTCGACATCTAATTCTTATAGCTAACTCATCTGAGCAACTGCTAGGTTTTCTGGAGCTATCAGGTAGCTCCAAACCATCTAAGATGCGTTCAGCATTGAAATATCAGCCTTTGCTGAACAGGAATAACAGAGTAGCTCATGACATGAGCAAGAGCTTTGGCATGCTGAGTAGATTATCTATATTACAGATGAAAGCAATAGTAAATCCTAGTTCTAAATCAGAGAACAAATCATTTGCATCTAGGTTATCACTATCAGCAACAAATGTATCCTCTTTGATCTATTTGACTTTGCTTGATGATACAACGTTCATTTCAAGGGCACTAGGCAATCTTGTTCAATATACAGACACAATACAAGGAAGCACCTTCACACACAGCACTCTATTCAGGACTGTGCAGCCTGAATATAGAGCTAAGTTAGAACCAGAATTGTCATCAGACCAGACGACACAATATTAAGGAGCAAGTCTAGCCACAGTAACTGGATATGTTAACTTAGACAAAAGAAAGATGCTATTAGTGCCTGCAATGGTGAAAGAACAGGTAAACAATAGCAAGGAGGCATCAATAAGACATAAAAGCCTTAAAGAAGTTCAGGGTGTAGAGCCTGAACTAGACTTCTTTGATGAAGAAAGGAATACAAGGTCACTATTGATCTTGTTTGTTCAGCTGAAGCTGGTATTGGACCGTTTTCCAACAGTGACAAAGGAGTCAATGCAAAAGCATTTACAGCTTTATGTAATTCAAAATGATCGCAAACCTTCTAGTTGTTAACTAGATAGTCTATTGCTATGGGCTCGACAAGTGCTGCATCTTGAATGCAGAACAGAGAAGCCTCCATATTCAGCAACTAAAACATGGTCATTGCTTTCACCTCATGATTTGTGTGCAAGCATGCCTGAGATGAACAAAGCAGTTAAGATCTACATGGATCATATGCATGACCACCTCACCTAGCTTGTTGATAACTTTCTGGGAGTCAGATTCAAGTTTCTTGATAAGGTCAAGCTTTGTCGAGCTGAAGGAAAGCATATTTGAGCATATACTAGAGGACATAAGTTTTCCCAGTTAAAAGACTACATGGATGTTTGCTGTCATTTAGTAGCTTGCTACTATGGTGATGACAACATGGACCAGAAGCACATATTTGTGCTTTATAAATTCATTGATGATGAAGCACAAAACTAGTTCTGTCAACATGTCCTGTATACAAATAGAGATAAGCATGACTGGATTTTTAAGAGAGTCTTCATTGGACTATACAACCGTTTTGTGAATGCAGCAACAATGCAAGAGGCTTGTGAAGCCTTTTGAACTGCAGTATAGGACATTTAAATAGGCATCCAGACCTTCTATGATGAGTCTGTAGATCATGCTCAAAATATAACGGTATATTTTGATGAATTTACCATCCAAAAAACATTCCTAGATGGAATACCAGCTGAAATGTGTCATGCATTGATATGCGATGATAACTTATTGCCAGAGATCAATACTGTGACTGAATTTCTTGTATATGCGATATGCTACAAGCAATTTGCATGGACTGCATCTTACTATGACTAGCACAGTTTATGCCATGCTCAAAGACAATGCTAACCTGTAAAGTTTGAAACATTTTTAGCAAAGCGCTCCAAAATGGAGTGCAACTGCAATCTGTGGTTTGTAGTATGACAGATGCTACTTGCAGACTATAAGCCTAAACAAGGATCACCAGATAATGCATTAATGGCAAGGAATGCCTGTTATAGGCCCAAAGCGAGCCAGCTTGGACTAAAGGTGACAAGAGATTTACCACTAAGAGTGGTCCCACTTAAGGTTGTCTTTAATGGTGGTGACGCAGGCTATAAACCTAGTAGCAGAGCAGCGAGGTGCTACAACTGTAGCCATATGAGCCACTATTTGAAAGATTGTAAGGTGTCAAAAGCACAGGTACAGGCTGCCCATATAGCAGCAGTAGGAAGCAATGCTAAGAGCGATGTTGAAGCAGACCAGAAAGAACCTGTCAAAGATGAAAAAGCTCCTCAAGAACAAGTTGAGGAGCAGTCTGCTATAGATGATGCCAAGAGCGTTCAAATCAATGGAGATGAGTATGTTGCAGTGAATGTATATGATAATGATTACTATACTTGTGAGGATGAGGAAGAACATATGTTTGCTCTGACCAAGCATTCAGGTGATCGACATGTCTATATGTGACGTGTAACACTGCAGAAGGCAGCTGACAAGCTGCAAAGACCTCAGTATACTTTTTAGAAGGAGTGCTTGATGATCTACATAGAGCTCAATAGGCATCTAGCCTAGATATTATGGAACTCTAAGAGTACCACTATGGGCATTACACCACAGTTTGCACATGTGAACGCTATACACGTTCATGAGTTAACAGAGCTATTGATGCTAGCAATACTGATGACTGAGGAAGAGGAGTTCCAAGAAACTCTGGAAAGGGAAGATGAGTTGGATCAGCCAAATATAGCTGGCAGAAAGGCGACAAGGCAGCCTGACAAGGCCTATTGACTGAAGAATACTTATGCAGAATGAGTGGATATAGAATTGTTAGAGTGTCAACTGACAAGCTCCAGAGTAAAGATGGAAGACCTCATGACAGCTGAGGTTGAGGACCAACGACTGACTGTTGCAAGCACAGCAGAAACAACTGACACCATAAGATCCTTTTAGAATTGACCTGAGCCACCGCTAGACATGCAATGAGCATATGACCTATGCATGCTAGCTGAATAGAACAAGATGGTAGCATCAATGGTGACGCAGAAATAGGCTGGATCAGGCTAACACATGGAAGAAGTATATCGTCAACTATTGGCTGACAAGATATTTAAGCCATCAGACATAACATGCGATGGACATTTGCTAAAAGCAAAAAGCGTACAGTGGCTGATGAAGTTGACGTTATCAATGCCTCCTGTGAGGTTGAATATGGAAGACATCAAAGAAGCACATATAAGTGCATTCAGGAAATGATTCGAACCTAAGCCTCAATCATACCAAAAGCACATAGATAAAGAGAAAGTGGAGGTTCATGGCCTATTAGATGAGGATATCTTATAGTTGCGCCAGCAGCGGCAGCACAAATTTGCAGATATTGTCAATAGAACAAAAGAGGAGCTTCTTCTTCTATAAAGGAAAGTAAACTATGAGATTAATTTCATATATGAAACAAAGCAGTATAAATATTATTTGCCTCATTATCTATGAGCACTTCAAGAGCAGCTTTGTAAAAAGACAAATTGCTATATCAATGCCAAATGGTGGGAACCATAGACAGCAATGCAAGCTGCACCGCTATTGTGCATTTTCAAGAAAGATGGGACATTTCAGACTGTGTTGAATGTGCATCAGTGCAACGACAACACCATTAAGGATGTGATGCCACTTTCGGATCAGAAAGTTATTTGCAAAGATATTGCAGAATCTAAGTACAGGTTGAAGATTGACCTAACAGACATGTATGAGTAAGTACGCATATATGTAAAAGACATTTTGAAGACTGTTTGCATCTTTGATGGGGACATTCATCAGTAATATCATGCAAATTGGCAATTGCAATGTGCTAGCTACATTTCAGAGGTTAATGACTTTAATATTCTGAGACATCATTGAAAAGTTCATGCATGTATATCTAGATAATATATTCATCGGCGATCACATTCAGCACTTAGGCCTGACAGCCTATGTCAAACCCATTGATACAATGATCCCAATGTGCCGCCAGCTTCAATAGAAGCTATACAAGTCAGAACTCACCACACAGTCTTGGGACTCTTTGCTAATACATCCTGGAGCCCTATACAGTATGTCCATACAGTACTTCAGGACTGATCAGGCTCAGCTTGGGACAAGTTTACCTTTGTTGAGTATTTAAGTCGTAGCTAGCCAACATATACCTTAGTCTTGATATTGCCAATAACCAAACAACTGTCTACACATATTATTGTTATCATCTGCCTTGCATCCAGTGAATCCAGTGAACCTTGAACTTACAGAATCCTCTACTTTAAACTTTCAAATTATCAAGTCCACCTTTGAATCTGTTTTTGTCAAACTCTACTGCTTAATTTGAACTTTGTCTCATCTTGTGAATCTTTGATTCATTTCATCTCAACTTATCAATTATTGTCCAGAACTTGTCTCGTCTACATCTACCCATTTCAACCTCGAATTTGTGAACCTTTTCTATTTCACCTGGCACTCGTCTTCACCCCAGTTTTGCCTCATTTCCCCAGTTCATGCTCCAGACCACCTCAGATTGTCTTCACAACAATGTCAATGGATTGACTACATGTCGCAATACCAATTTGACATAACCTATGTCAAAGGGAAGTTAAACAAGGTTGCGGCTTGTTTGTTGCAATATTTTGAAAGTAATATATGCAAGGACGTTTACAACGTCCATGACTTTGTTCAAGCAGACAAACAAATAGATTCTGAGGGTGAAGACTTGCCCCTGCATCAGTTCTAAGAAATAGTGGAACATCATATCAAGATTTGAGCCATGCAGGCTTGCAAACTGTGCTGCAGCAAGTGGCTCAAGGAGAATGTAAAAGCATAAGACTTTAAAGCTCAAAGTCTCACAGATGCATAGCTAGCCAAAGTACTGCCAATTGTAGACATGCCGTCTATAGATGACGACTTAACAGTCGGGCAGGCACTCAGAAGCACTGGTCCTGCCCATGTCATTGTCGACCCAGAAGACATGCAATTGCACATGCGTATCCAGCAAGGATACTTGGCTGACACTTTCTTTGTTGAAATACTTGACAAGCCTAAAGAACACCCATGATTCAGCATCGAGCATCAGCTCATCTATATAATAAGCCTAGCAAGTGTGAAGGTGCTCTGTGTACTATAAGACAGGTCATTAATTACAACAGTACTGAAACAAGCCCATAATATTGTTGGGCACTTTGAATACCAAAAAATGCTTGAATATGTATGTTGGTCATATTGGTGGCCACAAATGGCCAAGGAAATGAATCAGTTTTGCTTGACATGTGAAGCATGTCAGCATTTGAAAACTTTGAACCAGAAACCTGCAGGGAAGCTGCATTCGCTTCCTGTCTTAATAAAACCTTGAAACTCTATAGGAATGGATTTTGTAGGACCATTTCCTGAGTCACATGGCTTCAACTACTGATGAGTAGTTATTTGCTGCATGACCAGCATAGTCCATCTCATCCCAGTCAATACAATGACTACTGTGTCAGAGCTGTCCTGGATCTATCTCAAAAAGATAGGATGATTTCATGGCCTACCAAGCTTAACTGTGAACAATTGAAATTCTAAGTTTACTTTTAAATAGTGAAAGGAATTGCACAAACTACTTGGAGCAAAGTTGCTCATGTCGACTTCATTTCATCTTTAGACAGATGGTCAGACAGAACATGTGAATTGTAATGTTGCACAAATATTCAAAGTATTTATTTGTTCTGATCAGAAGAATTGAGTTAACCATCTCTCATTGGTAGAATTTGCAATTAATATGAATGTTTCTGAAACTACAAGATATGCTTCCTTTGAACTCAATAGTAGCTATATGCCATCTATGATCAGGGAACTTTGCACTGACAAAGTGATTCATTGAGGAATCAAGGAATTTATGCAGAATACACTCATGAACCTAGCATCGGCTCATGATGCAATTATTAAGGCACACATATTTCAGATGCGCTACTTTAATATCTGCTGGAGTGAAGAGCTGGCTATTAACAAAGATAACTTGGTGTATTTGTTGACCAAGAACTTGAATCTACTTAAAGAACAGGCAAGCAAATTGTGCTCAAAGTAGATAGAACCATATAAAGTCCTTAAAGCTGAGCCCAGCACATCAAATTATGTGCTTAAGCTGCTATCAGCATTGCAAGCACAACACATCATGCCAAAGTTCTATGTGTCATTCTTGCAACCATATATGGCTAACAATGATGTGCTTTTTCCAAATCGTGCAACGCTTGAATCTTGTAATTTCAGCACTGCCAATGATCAAGAATGGTTTGTTGATGACCTTATAAGCCATCAGTGGACACAATTTAGACACTTTGAATTCAAGGTGTGATGGAGTTTAGGGGACACTATGTGGAAGCCCCTCAAAAATTGTAAATCGCTTGCAGTGATGGACAGGTAGTTGGGATTACAGGGCGTTAAGTGCTCTCGACAGCTTGCACGATGCACATAGAGTGCATGGAGGCCTCAATTTGGCTAAGTTCAAATGGTGGCTGGACAGTGTAGTCTTATTGACCATGGCAACTACCGATGCTGCCTGCCATGTGGCTGGAACTTTGCAGTTGTTTGTCTACCTGTAGACTTTGGAAAATTTTTCTGTTTTTGTGTTTCTTTGTCTTGACATGTTACTGACATGTAGACTCAGTAGTAAAATAGCCTCAAGAGACCTTTCTAAATCAGGACAGAGCTCACAGAGTTCTGGAAAGGGAGGAAGACTTGGTCAAGGTCCAGCTAGAAGACAGCCACCTATAAGTTTACTTAAAAATCAGCAGTATGCAGCTGTAGTCTATCCAAACTGTGAGCAGCCGCTACTATATGAGATGCCACTCTATTCTCAGATGAAGATAGACTAGGAGAATAAGCGCTATAAGTGCCAAGGACAGGAGGTGTGCCACAAGCGCTTCTATCAGTTCGTACTGAGCTGTCATCAGGCACCGATGAAAATATATATGCATGCTGTGGCGCCACCCATAGGGAGAATTTATACATTCAAGTGCAAACCAAAATGGGCACTGATGTGCTGCTGCAGTGGCTAGAGGCTGCAGGGCAACTAGTGCCCTCAACTGCATTGTTTTTGCAAGACAATCTTGCAGTGATGGTAATAGAGAGATTGCTCAATTAGATCAGTTGATGTGGAGGCAGTGCATGGTGGCGCTGGAACAGATTGATCATGCTGGAAAGCGCAAGCTACTGACCTAGAAGAGGACAAGCAGCAAACCTAGACAGGTTAAACTGTTCTTGTCACAAATGGTTGATGCTGTGGCTCTATCAGTGGCGTGGTCTACATCAGTTATGCTAGCGTGGCCTACTGCCACATTTTCTTTATTATTGTTAGTCATGCCAGCATGGCCTATTGCTTTTCTGCATCAGTACTGCCAGTGCAGCCTACAGTCATACCTGTGCAGCGATCAGTAAGCAATGCACTGGCAGCCGATGAGCTGAAGGCACCAGAAACACCAATGCTAGAATTGTTGCTGGATCAGTATGATGAGGAGATGGATGAGGTTCCATGGTTACACAATGAATTTGAATTGATGAATCACTTGATCCCATCATCTTGTCTGGTGGAAAGAAGGTGGGCCCTGCAAACAGGCCTTGCAGGATTGAGTCATGCTCTGGATGCATCATAATTGACTGGCTGGAAGTAGTCAAATTCCCAGCTGATATTCTAGCATGAGCAAGGCCTGCACAAATGCTGTTTTTGAAGGCAATTTTGATCCTAGCACTGCCTACACAGTTGAAGGTGGTGGTCTTGGCAACCGATCTGCGCACTCCTGTGCAATATGATAGCTTGATAGTGACAGCGGCAGCTGACAAAGGCAAGCAGCATGTAGTGCTGACGATTGATAATGAGAGTGACTATGGTGAGTCACTGTCGGAAGAAGAGGAGGAAGAAGGCAAAACACTTGCACAGTGCTTCCAACACATACAATGTAACAAGAAGCTCATCTAGAAGAAGGCAAATAGAGCAAAGAACATGGCAGCCTTTGCGCATTGCATGCAGAATGACTTTTCTGGATGCATTCCCAATGGGTTGGGGGTGAAAATTTGGGGACTGCTTGATGTCGAGCAGCTGAATTTGTGCTTTCATGGGCTAGGCCCATGCATATACTATTCCTACCTGTCAAACACCATGTTTGTTGGTGCAGATGCAAACTGCGCATCAGCATATGAGTTTAGTTCTGGCCAGACAGCCAAAATACCAGGTATCATGGTATATAAATATGCTCACTGGAGATTTTCCAGCATTTCTTTTGAATTCAAACAGCTGCATAAGTATTATGCAAATGTTCACCTTTCCATGCATGACTATATTGTTGCTTATATGCTTCTAACAGAATTTTGAGAGTTTGCACAGCAATGTGATGTGTCGCTGCATGACTGGACTATGAAGTTACTGTGCACCAATTCGCATTATCAGGATCTCATGAATTTCATGCAATGTCTGGAGAATCTTAGTATAGCCAAATGGCAACACATTCTCTCATGCTATATGCATGTTAAGGATAATGGGACAGTAGCACTATATGTCATGCGCACTCCTAACCCTAACAAGCCATTCAATCTTGAATAAATAGCATAGTATGCACTGATATTTAATTATAGCACATCCTGCACTTTATTGTAAGGCAATTATTGTCTACAATAAGGTCTATGAGAAACTCTTCATGGCCCAACAGGGGGCCCAACTTACAATTTATCAATTGCACGTTGATGACGCCCAATTGTATTGTAGCTTTGGGCGTGCAATATGTTAATTGATGAGAGTACCAGTCAGAGTTCCAGTCCCTCAGAGGAAGTGGCAGCGGGAAAATTGAGGAAGAGGCGGAAGGAATTTAACAAAGAAATAAACTGCTAGCGCACTTGAGGCGCTAGTGATGAGGGGTCGATATACGAGGTCGCTAGACCAAGTCGTAAATGATCACCTGAGATGGCGACACAAAGGTGGCAGTACTGTCGGTAGTACTAAGTCGGTAAACGCGCAATGCAAAATAAAAAACTTGTCACTACTTAAATCTGCCAACCTAAGCGTGCTAAGCCTTTTTGAGCTCTGAAGTATACAGAGGAGTGAACTGTGGGTGAAGTTTGTTGTTTTCAGTGGTAGCTAGTTACAGTTTATATACTAGTCCAAATTGGTAACAGTATAGTAAACATTTATAACATTTTCTAATGGAGAAGTCATGGCAATCTTGTGACGCCCGCGAGTCAGCAAGAAAAAGATTTCAAGAAAATTTACCAAGCTTCTATACATATAAAAATGTGGCGTTGATTGGCATAGAAGTTGAAGCTTCCTGCTGACAGGGAAAATGGCCATCAGCCCTGCATAAACTAACCATTTTGATTTTAATTGCGATGCGCCATGGGCGCCTGGAGCGGCTGATGCATAGTCAGGTGGGCGCTAAATCTTGTGATGCCACATGGTGTGGCAAGTGACTTGCTGCCTTGTTGTCGCGTGCTTTTATATATGCATGTGTGTAGCCCACTTGCTGGAAACTGGCTAGAAACGACGTAGCAAACAGACCAAGGCTCATCATCTCCCCCCAACTTGAAAAATTAACTGTCTTCAGTTAAAGTTGGAAATCACGTGCCTGGTCTGTGTGCTGCCCTAGTCCGTGCACGACCAACCTGTATACAAGCAGCCTGCACCACTGGTTATGCCTTACTTTAGTAGTCCTCCTCATGTCTTTTCCTTCAGCCTTTCTCTCATTTCTCCTGCTGTCCTCGCTGCTTGGGCCTATGTCCCAAAGCTGGACATGTTCCTGGCTTCCCTCGTCAATGTCAGCCTAGGTGCTGACCAGAAGACGATAGTGGGCGCCATGAAGGTTTTTGAAAAGTAGTTGTGGCACAAAGGTCAGGCAGTGAATGTTACGTGGAGTCAAGAGAACGAGTTGCAGGAGTGGTGTATGGCATGGTACATGGAGAACTTGGGTGCCACATGGCTTGCTTCATTCAAGGCAAATTTTGTAAGTCTTGCAAAATTCTTTCCTTACTGATGGTCGCTAACCATGGTCGGTAGGCTTCCATTCCTCTGTGGATAGATGAGCACCTAGCTTCTCTGTTAGCAGATGATGGGTCTTTTTCGGTAAGCGGTCCGTCAGCCCCATAAATGCTAACCCATTGTTGTCATTAGCTATGGACTAAACTCTCCCCCGATAGCAAGGTCGCCGCCTACATCAAGCCTTTAGTCTAGATGGACCTGGCACGTCAAGATTGCAAGTGGATGGAAGCTGCCGCACAAAGCATGGCTATTATGTCAGCAGAGCAGGAAGCGGAGTTGCTGGCAGAACAGAGAGTAGCATTGGCAGATCTTTCAGCCAAGCACATAGCAGACGCATGGGCGGCAGGATTCTTGGAGGCAGTAGAGGTAGGTGCGGAAGCTGGTGCTAATGTGGTAGGGATGGGAGAGGCAGCGGAGGGGTCGGCAGGGCCCATGGTGGAGGCTGCAGCAACAGAGCCAGTGGATGAGTCCAGGGTTCCTGAGGATGATGATAATGCAGACAATGAAGACAAGACACCGAGTACGCCCAAGAAAGTGCTGACCGCTGGTGGTAGCGGCTGATCGCCAGCAATAATCAAAAAGGCCTCCAAGTCCACAACTTCTTCCAAGCAGCGTGCTCAGAAAGTAGTGCCTCAGTACGAGGTAAGTAAATTCCAACCTTTGACCGAAAGGACTTAGTGACTAATGCTGCACAGCAGCCACCAACTGCGAGTACCTTTACTGATGCCCAACTTTGCAACCTGTTGGTACTGCATTGAGATGAGGTCATCCTTGATGCCAACCGTTGGGCAGGAGAAAACATGCCTGAATTCAAGGGGAAGAAAACCGTCTCCCTTACCGCTCAAAGGGATTTCAAGCTGCAGAAAGGTTCTATAAGTTTCATTTTTGTCTTCTTGGTCTTGTCATTCACTTGTTGCCATTGGTAGTGCAATAAATGCTGGGCCGACAATGACCCTGAATGCTGCTGGTACCCTACCAGTACCCAGACTTGTTACTGCTGCAACGCTCTCAAAAGAGCTTGCACCTTTTCTGGAAGGAAGTCCTGCAAATGCGGTAAGGTCGACCCCCATGTGCAATGCAACTTTGAGAAGGCAGTTTTAGTTTGGCACGTCAGGGCTTTTGTAGTGGCTCAACAGGAGTTGGTGACCACTAGTGGCATGACTTCTCTCAGCACAGCCAGTTTGGCGCTTCCCACTTCTCAAGAGTCGGGAATCGCCATAGATGTGGCTGCATCAGAACCTGCCACCCCCAAAGGGAAAGCTAAGGCAGTAGCAGCTCCACAAAAACAACGTGCCTCCTCTTCTGGCGATGAGCAACCTACAAAACAATCTTGAAGTGGCACAGCAAGTCAGAAAGTAGCCAAGGCTGTTCTCTGTCGGGAAAAGATGCCTCCAGTGGCAGGCCCCAGTCAGCAGATTATCCCTGTCAATCCAGTCAAGCCCGTCCTTCGTTCTAGCGGTGTGGTCCTTTCTGATTCGGAGTTGCCAAGTGGGGCCAAGGTGCAGAGTGATCATGAGGAAGCGGCTGAGGCATCCGACTCGTCAGAGCCTTCATCTGAGGTGCTTGCGGTGCCCCGTCGTGTGGTGAGCCAAGTAGTTTCTCTTTTCATCCTTTGCTTAATGACTGTTAGTAAGTCCAATCTAATTACACGCCCTTGCCGACTCCTCGCATTGACGGTCAAGAGTTCCTCTGGCTCAGGAAGGCGCTTGATTATCCGATTTCTGCCTTACGCCCTTCTGAGTACATTGAGGCAGCAAAGGAAAAAGCGGCAGGGATGGCAGAAGTGATGCAGAAGGATGTGTGGGCAGCTGTGACAGAGATGGAGGGGCTGTGTTTGCGCAAGAAGATCATGGAGCGCAGCATGGACATCTTGGAACAGTACCAGGCAGACTGCACAGAAGCACTAGAGTAGCGGGAGACCAACAAAACCCATCTCCAGCAGCCATTTGCAATTCTCTTCCTGCTTCCCCCTGGTGCCTCCTTGAACCTTTAAACACTTTCTGGAACATTAGTTTTATACACATATCGATAGGACAGAACATTTGTTAGCAGCATTTTGGACTTGTATATATATCAATTTTTGGACCTTCAGATTGAAAGGCTGGAAAACGTATGGAGAGTATAGTAAAGTAAGGTAAGTCGAAAAAATAGAAGTAAGTACTTAGCAGCAAAGGCCTGGTTGGCAAGATAGGACTTGAGAAGAACGCTCAGTAGATCATCATAGTAGAAAACCCCTTTGAGAGAGTTGTGCAATGCGCTTAGCGACTGCGGTCAGTAAGGCTGCAACTTGAACTATCTAATAGAAAAAATGAAAGTCAGTATGGTAAGTTGGTAAGTAAGTATCAAGACAGTATTAGAACTGTTTTTATGAATTGTACTTATTGTTATTCTTCCTTTTCTTCAGTCAGTAATTCTTTCATGGTCAGTAAATCTTCATCATCCAATAGGTCAGTTTCTTCAAGTTGTCTTAGTTTTGCAGTGTTGATGTCTAGCGCCTCCAGCAGTAAGGGGATGTGTTGCCACGCCAAGTACGGTAGTAAGCGGAAGGTGGCAACTGGCCGGTGAAGCACTGAACCATCTAATTCACAAAGCACATAAGCACCCCCTCGGTTGCGGGAAATAACTACCAAAGGGCCAAGGTAACGTGATTGCATTTTCTTGTTGTGAGTAACTTCAATTTTGGAGTTTTGCATGAGCACTAGCAACTCGCAGTTGAAATTGTAATTTTTGATAGTGGCGGCATGGTCGGTTTCAAATCTTAGAGCTGCTTGCTGACGGGCAGCAAAGACAGTTTTATGTAGTCAGGATAAGTCTTCTGATCAGCATTGAAGGTCAATGGCGCATCTGGCAATTAAGTCGATAGTGGATAAGATTGAGTTTGGCACAGGCTGTAGGTAAGTTGCTTTGACAATGTCAGCAGGTAACAAGGGGTGAGTGCCAGTAGCAGCATAGTATGGTGAGCAACCCATGCACTTACGGATGGTAACTCTTTCCAACCAGAACACGGAATAGGTAGCTTCACTCCATCTGGACTCGTTGATGACGCCCAATTCCAAAGTAGCGTTGGGCGCGCGGTAAGTTGATGTGAGAGTCCCGGTCAGAGTCCCAGTCCCTCGGGGGAAGCGGCAGCGATAAAGTTGGTAAAGAGGTGGTAGGAACTTAACAAAGTAAATAACTGCTAGCGCACTCGGGGCGCTAGCGACGAGAGGTCGGTATACAAAGTCGCTAAACTTCGTCGCAAGTGGTCGCC